>PVJO010004231.1:0-112296 GCA_004026905.1 Hystrix cristata | reverse complement strand
TCTTTCCTTTTTATATACAATTTTCTAGAACAAAGAGAGAAAGAAAAACATTGGAGGAACTCTGTATTATCTTAGGAAGCAACACCTTAAACAAATTTAAATAAAAATAGTAGTATAATGGTCAATATGACTGATATGCAATTAGCAAAATTTTACAAAGTGCTCAAGTTTTCATATTTATATTATCAGTTTATTAGGAGCTAACATTAAAGAACTGTAGGCTGTCTTTGTAAGATGAAAATATTTAAATGGGAATTCTACTGGAATATTAATTATGTTCTACATACCAAATCCCTATGAAGATTTATGAAATGAAATCGTAGTATCTTTTTCCCAACAATACCCTTGCCTATCAAACCTAAGAACTATGAAGCAAATAAAATATTTAAACCAAATGTTACAATAATTAGTCTCTGAGCTGAATCTAGATCCACTTGGCAAATTTAGTATACTGATAAGTTCAAAATAATCTATGCTTTCCTAGTGGATGGCGGCTTCTGTCTCATTCATTCAAGGCTGCTACCATGCCAACATAGCATAATACACTATCTCAAGAGATGTCCTTTTTTCTTTAACTCAAGCTCAACGAAAGTTCTATTCTCATTTATCTAATTGTTCAAGAAATTTCTCACCTGAACATCACAACAGCAGCTATCCATTCATTTTATGATTCACAGATGTACCAGGTACTGCTCTGCGTGCTGGGGATCCAATGGTGAGCAAGTGAGATACTCTTAGATTTATAATCTAGAGTCTAGATAGATGGATAAGTATTAGTTGTGCTAAAGAAATTTAATTATCACTGGAGATAAACATTCTTTATATCGAACAGAAAACTCTACTCAATAAGGTAAGAGGATGGAGTCCTTGAGCTTATAGTGTGTCAGCTAAATATGCAGAATGAAAGAAATTTAAAAATGCAGAACGTCAGTGTGCTGAGAAAGGTGTTGTACATGGAGGAATGTTCCACGGAGAAAGCAAATACAGTAAGTCCCGGACTTAAAAACACTCAAGTTGTGAACTTTCACAGATATGAAGAGTCCTCATATTTGATATTTTTATGCTTTACATTATGTATTTGTGTCAAAGGTGTGTAAGACTCACTTTGTCAGACTTACAAACGGGTCTGACTAGGAACATTTCCCCAGAACAGAACTCGTTTGTAAGTCAGGGACTTACTACACACACAAATATTTCTGGCCAAAGAAGTCACTGTGGAGTACAAAGAAGGCTAAAACAGTGGTGACAAAGAAGGCTGCAAAAGAAGAGGAGGTGACATAACATCCATGTGACTGTGCACAGTGTCAAGGAGTCATCTTTATCTTAAAATAACTGATACACTATTGAAAGCTACTAAGTAGAGGTGATAGAATGAGTTAGTCACAGGTCCATTGTAGAAAGACTGCTAGGTCTATCTCCTTTTGGAGGAAGGTTTAGGTTTTCTTTTGGAAAGCCAGTGAAAAGAACACTAAAGAATTTCAGACAAAAGTTGATGTTAGTAAGATAATGACTCCCTAATGTGAGAGTCACAAGGAGGGGAAAATAGATTCACAAGAAACTTAGAGTGTGACATGGACAAGAATTGATGATGGAAGTGATATATATGTGGTAGCAGAATAAGATGTGTCAATTGTAACTACTAGATTTCTGGTTTGGTAACCTTTTTAAGACACTTAATCCTTTGAAAATGTATATGCACATAAGTATTAAAAATCCTGAACTCACATATTCCTGAATTATTATAGATTAAAACAAAATCTATATCATGAAATCCATTTTAATGATAAAGTGTGAGTTTACACCCTAGCATGATGGAATGACCTTTCACAATTTAGTCCAGTCAGCTTTTAAGCATCATTATTTATAATCAAAGATTTAAAGAAAAAAAAAGGTGCTTTATGCTTTTTGTTTGGTTTTGTTTTGTTTTGCTCTAGAAGACTCCCCCCCCCACTGCCAAAACATGCCAATAATGTTAAAATATAAAGTAATCCTCTCAGATTCAATTACAGTCTAGATAATTGTATTATAAACTAATGTGAAAACACTAGTAAATAAGTTAGTTTTCTGAACCAAAATTTACTTTTCCCTTTTATAAAAACGGTCAGAAATAGTATACTTAATACATAGAGTAATAATTCATCCCTTTAGTATACAAGATTCCTTAAATTAAACTCAAATGCTTACTAAACATCACATTTGATTTGATAGGACATAGAATAGTTACCATTATACAGTATATAAATTTCATGTTATTTGAAACAAACTGAAAGAAAATATCAGAGGTATAAAAAGCAGAAAACTTGCTTTGCCATTGTTGAGTAATTTTTGCAGAAATACTTGGGTTCCTTGAAACCTCGAAGATCAACTTTTTTATTTTCTTTCTTATTAAAAAAAAATCCAGTTGTATATCTATTAGCCACCCCTCCATTTCTGAGGGAAGTGTTCCAAAACCCCAGCAGATGTCTGAAACTGGGTACATTACTGAACCTTATATATACTATGTTTTCCTATATATACAAGGTGTGATCAACAAATATGGCGAATGTTTACACTACAATAAAAAACACATTACCTTTACTCTCCCTGAAAATTTTTCCCCTCATACTGAACACATTTATAATATTCTTCTTTTTTTTGTACACGTTTGCAGTATATAGTGATTACATTCACTGTAGGGAATCGGTACATGTACATAACACATTTCAGTTCCCTTCTTTTTCCCACCGCCTCTCCCCCTTTTAATTTTTCCAACATCAGATTCATTTATTTATCGTATAAAGCCTTACAGAGTTATTTAACATATACAGATTGAAAATCAGACCTAATAGTCCAAAGAACACATAAACATGTAAGAAAATTGTCTTGTGTCGAGGCACACTTTAGATACACCGTCCATACAAGATACTTTTTTCTCTCCCTCTTTTGCCCTATCCCCATTCTTGCCACTTTGGGAAGCAGTTCTGGAAGTCCGCTCCTGTGACAGTCTTTAGTGGTGATGTCATGGCCACTGTGATGTCCTGAACTGACTCAAAACACTTACTTTTCTTTATAATTCTGACTTTGTAGGAGATCCAGAAGCCACACAGTGCTAGATACCGTGAAAAAGGAGGGTGAGGACACAGTGTCATGTTTTATGAGCCTGTCTTCCTGTGGGATGGCACTCAGCTGAAGTTTTCACCATATTTTTTATCACATCTCATAAAAACTCATGAAAGAAGACTTCCAGAACTATTTTAGAAAGTGGTAAAAATGATCATGATCAGATAAGGGTGTTCGAAGACAGGGAAAGTACTTTAGTGGGAATTAATATCGTACTTTACTGTAACGATATTTTATTCAAATACACACTATAGTTTTGGATCAACCTTTGTGTATACCTACGATAAAATTTAATTTTCAAATTAGACACAGTAACAGATTAGAAGTAACTAATAATAAAATGGAGCAAGTATAATCATACATTGGAGTAAGAGTTACATGAATTCATATTGATTCTTCCCTCCCTCCACCTGTCTCTCTAAGAATATTTTATTGTACTGTATTTGCCCTTTTTTCTTTTTCTAAGGATGTGAAATGACACAAGGGCCAGAGGGTGAGAGAGTGAAGTGAAAGATGTAGGCATTATGATAAGACTGTTCCTGGGTTCCTGGACACAAGCACTGAGGTATCAAAACAGTAGGTCAGATAACCGAGATAACTCCTAAGTGAGAAATGGGCGGACAGAGTGATACACTGGACAAGGGAATGATTTATGTCCCACACAGGAAGAGAGAGATTTCATCATGAGATTTCATCACACTGCTCAGGGTGGAAACACAACCGCAATTTATGAACTGCTTAACCTGGAATTTTCCACTTAATGTTTATAGATCATGGTTAGCGGTGGGTAAACATGACAAGTGAAAATGTAGATATGGGCATACTAACTGTACATCCAATCCAATAAACATTATTTTTTGTATTAATGTATTAAACATGCCATTGTATATGAGAATGTTCCAAACAAACAAGTAAAATGTAGGCTAGAGATTTTAGGTTTAGGACCATTATATGCTACAACGAATAAGATGGAAAAAACCGACTGAGTAAAAGGACAGCAGAGTTAAATTCTAGGAGAAAGAATACCAAGAACTGTATTAACATGTAAGTGGGAAAGATTCCCATGTGCTGATGGGATTGGGAATTAGAGATCTGGTTGTTGCCCTCTGGGCTGCACTGGTGCCTATATTAATTTCCTCCAAAGTGAATGATGACTTATGTTAATTTGTGAGCTGCTGTTTACAAGTGCTAATATAGATGTAAATGTGAATTATTTTTAAGTCAAATTGCCATAAATCGAAGATGATAGATATTTGAGCTAAAAAGCTTTTCTTTGTGGGAAATGCACCAATTGTAAATGAATATCATAATAAAATATTTCATTAGGTCCAACCTGTTGTATTACCAGGAGTTATCTCCCAAATCTATATACATTACTCAAAGTATGTAGTTTTATCGCACAGAGACAATCATTTATGAAATTATGCTAACTGCACAAATGTGATAAGAAAGCAAATAATTTACAGTAAGACATAAATCACAGTGAAGGGCATGTAGAAAACTGGGCTGTTGGAGTAAAAATATTGTATTCCCATAAAAACTTACATTGAAAAAAGGTAGCAGAAAGCTACATAGCTCCCCATGGAAGAGAAATGTAACGATAATCACTGGTGCATAACAAAAGAATTGCTTTGCTGATCAAAAATTTCTTGATAGATACCAAAATGCAACATCTGCCACTGATATAATGGACCAATAATTGAAGCATATAGTATATCCTCACAGGGGCCACACTGCTGTTTTATTTATTCTTGCCCAACTGTGAAGATAAACTTCACTAAATACATGTGATATTCTGTCAATTCGGGAGAAGCGTATTTTTTCTTGGACAGATGGTGGGCGAGTGAAAACACCTGGATCATCCCGAGGCAACGAAATCACAACCTTATTGGATATATTATCTGAGAAACAAGTTCATCTCATGGAATGAAAACAATCTCCTCCAGAACGTGCAGCAGCAAAGTCGTCTTTCTGGCTCTGCTGTTAACTAATGGTATCTCATTTGCGCTTCGAACCTTTATATCCCAACATGCCACATTTATCTTCATGAGTAACTCCATCACAGATTTCTCATTCCCCATCTAAAATCTTATTAATCAGGAAGGAAACATTTTGCTGAATATGGTACTTAAAATTGGACATTCATATTAAAACACAGGATGAAAATCTATCCTCTAGAATATTGTCTTTAATGGCATTAACTTTTTCTTTTTAACTAAGAACATGTATTGGTACATTGTACACATAATGATCACAATCAACATGGTTATTTTATACCTGTACGTGATATATCTTGGTTTTTCCCTCCTCTTCCCTTCCCCTCCATTCCATTCCCCACCCTTCCCTATTTGCAACAGGTTTATTTACATTTTTCAATTTTTTCCCTTTCATCTTATTGTTATTGTAACCTTCCTTATTTTTCCCCCTTTTCCCTATCTAGTTCTCCTCTCTTTTTTTTTTCTTACATAATATCTATTATACCCCTTTGTCCTTATTTACACTTATGGTTTCTCATATCAGAGAAACAATTCGATGTGTACTCATGAGTGTCACTAATTTTTTAACTCAGTATTACCACACTTTAGATTTACTGTTTCCTGATTGTCGCATATTCACTTAGAAACACAAATTTCTAATTACACCCACTTGTGCCTCATTTGCAAGTTTAAATGTATATTCCATAAGATTCTTAAACTGCACTTTGAGGGGCACATAGTGAAATTTTGCGGACTAAAGTTTTTATGGTCAGCTAAGTAGTCACGCCCTCTATATTTTCATCCTCTCCGCAGTAAATTCATTATGCTAAATGCTCTTATTTATCACAAGTTTTCATTTTATGACCTCTGTTCTAGGAAACTTACATATAGTTAATCATTTAATCCTCACAAGTGTTGACAATGTCAGAACTGTTACTATTTCATCAGATGATTAACTTGAGACCCACGATGGTTTGATAAGTTACCCAAGGTCATGCAGTCACAACATGGTAGACCCAGAACAGGAACCTAGAGAGTGTTTTTTCAAATCATCTGCCTTTGATTTATACTGTTCTTCTATAAATTGATATGATTTACAACAAGCTATAAATCTGTTTTGTATAAATTTGGCTATTTTTTGATGTTTAGCAATGTTGACATCAAATAGCTATCACAAGCTATTTTTCTATCAGACTGTTGATATTAAATATGAGATATGGAATAGTATTTATGTGTGTATATTTACATATGTTTCTGAAAGCTTAGCACACTATGCATGGAATTAAATAATATTCAGTATTTTGCAAAATGTTTATCAGTTATTCCTAAAAAATTATAAATAATTTCAGTACTCAAATATCACTGACACTCCATAATAACACATGCTGTTACCATTAATAATGTACCTACGTCTACATTCTCGGCATTGCAACACATAATATATGTCTCTACACTTGTTCAGTAGGAGTCTTCTACTTTCACTGTGATACGTAGTAGTTATGTTTCATGACTGACAATTATGTCATACCGAAAAACAAGTCACAATTAATAAAAATCAAAACAAATACCTGTATATTCATTTAATAATTTAACAAATTAGGAGAGAGTTTTACAAAAAAAAAACCTAAAAAACCAAGAGACTCAATTTCCAATTAGAATGAACATTTATGATTCTTCCTGTTACTAAGGGTGAGGAGAAGAAATCTAATCGGCTCTTCCTTCTTCCATCTCCCTCCACCCATAGAAGAGAATTAACAGTCACTGAAAACCATGATTAAAACAGCTGTTCATTCTACATGGGTCAAAAATATTTTGTGAGATAAATGATAAACTATGAAAACTAATGCAAGTGTAAGGTCAGAAATCATTTATGTGGCAACCTTACCACATTTTGAAATGTGGACTATGATTATAGATCCACATGGAAAATTAACAACTAAAATACTCTTTAGCATTGTGACAGTTGTATTAATTAACATTACCTAAGCACTACATGACAGGGATATTCTGACTTCCTAACATCTCTTCCTGTATTTAATCCTAATAATGGCACTGTTAAGTCAGTACTATCACAAGCACAGAGCAACTAAATAACTTGCTGCAGGTCAAACAGTCAACGCTGGGGACATGTGAACTCAAACGATGTCCCATCAGAACCCGTGCCCTTGACAAAAATTCTGGAGTCCTTTGAGTCAACGCTATTCATAAAAAAAATAGTTTATTTCCAATTTTATACTACAATGAATAATATTATACTGAGCATGCTGGTTTGTTAGAATTGACTTCCACAGGTTTTTAGTACCTCCCCTCCAAATCTACTTTTGGAGCCAAAAGTTGACAGTTTGAGTTTGACCAAAGATTCTTTAATCATGTTTGAAATCAGCACAGAATAGAAGCCAGGTTTACATTATTCTGTTGAGTTTAGGAGAGTCATTTTAAAGGACACTTCCATATGTAATGGCTATTTGTATTTCTGTTAGAATAGTCTATTCGCATTATTTACCAAAATAAAAATTCTACTGCATTTGTCTCTTATTGATTTGTAAGAAGAGAGTTTTAATCTAGAAAACTATAAAAAGAGGGAAAGTTTTATATTACCTCTGATTACCATGATGTATAAACTTGGCCACACAATTTGACCATATATTTTAAAAAATGAAAAATGAAAAATGATATAATTAAATTTAAAAATAATATAATTCAAATTTATAATCAATTTTAATTTAAAATATGTTACAAAATTCAAATAAATCAAATCGATACCTTTTTGTTAAAACAGCAATTTATATTTGATTTAAATTGTTTTATAATGAATGCATGTACATAATATAAGCCTTTTAGGAATGTTATAAGTGGTAAAGAAATTCTCAATTTCTACTATCACAAACATTTGAGGCTCTAGTAAGAAAAAGAAAACATTTCAGATTACAGTATTATTGCCATAATGCTTTAAATTTCTGTATATTTTTGCATCCTAATACTAAAATAGTGGATTGGGCTATACGGATAGTCTGGTCAACTTGCTAGCAACTTTCAAATAGCAAGTAACAACACAATTATTTAATTTTGAAAAAAGAGTGATATTCCTGGAACTATATACATATATCTAGTAAAAATTATCCTAGTTACAAAATTAGGCATAAGATATAACTAAATTAAGTGACAGAAAACAAATAGGTTTTGGACTTTATTCTTCAAATAAAATTTATATTGAGTTCTGGAAGGAATGTAATCACTAGCATGATTTTCACATGCCTTTGTGCTTTATATTCAAATACATTCAATTATTTTATTGTGGAGAAAAAATTTGGCTACATTTTCATTTAATTTATAAAAGTAGACTAGACAATAAGTTTAAATTTCATTGTATTAAAATGAAAGGACTTTCTTTCAGGACAAAGAAATTAAAATTTTTCAATAGGAAAATCCTCCAGCCCAAGTGACCATCAAATTCATTTACACCTGATTTTACCTTTGCTGGCCAGGAACAATCAGAAAATAAGCTACTCTTTTACTTTTCCAAAGATATTTTTATAGATTAATCATGGCAGGAAGGTCTATTCTTTTTTATTCTGAATTCATGACTTAAGAACCTGACACTTTTGAAAAAAGCCTTATTACTGCTTCCGGCATGCTCTGTTCCCATTTGGTCTTTTTTTAAAATCATTAAATCATATTTATGAAGTGACCATACACATCACCAGCAATTTTGATAACTGTTTTTCTCCTGCCTCAGGTCATTAGTGGACTGAACATTTTGAAATGAAATAAAATATTTTATGCGTCACAGAGTAAGAAGTGGACTGAATCAAGGGGCCACGGTTCTTGCTGTTCTCTGCTCTTGCCCGGGGCCAAAATTTATTTCCAAAACTTTGCTTAAGTCATGATCTTTCCCTGAAACGACCTGGTCCTCTTTTCCCTACCATCTTAACCTCATCGATATCTAAATACCACCGGCGTTCCTACGTTCTTGACTCTTTCAAATATCACTAATTGTCCTTTTGCTACCTCTGACTCCAAACCCTCGGAGCTTAACACGCACACGGTTCTGGAATGGTTGGATTTTTAGTATCATTAAGTACCAAATTGTGAACTCCAGAAGGCAGAGATGATGTTTACATGCGTTTCTAAACCCTACCTTCCTGCCCACCTCCCTGGCACCTTCTAGAACAAACTCACATGTGTTAGCACAGTTTTGGGCACCTAAAATGCCCATTAACAGTTTAATTGATTCTACAAATATAGACAAACAATGATTTTTTTTTTTTGCTTCCTTGCTTTATGTACCACACAATCTTACTGCAGGGAAAGATATTCCTGTTTTAGATAGGTTTGCATGTAATAGGAAACATGCAGTATCACATTGAAACACTTGATACTCAATAACCAGGACATTTCACAAATGCCTTCACATTAATTATGTCTTAATTCAATACCAGGCCTAAGGATCAATTCATTTGGCTTTCCTAAATAGAGTTCAAGTTAATTTCAAGAGACGTGTTTTACCTTCAATTCCAGTTATCTGCCTCTACAAGCTGACAAAACGCGACAATTAACAATGATCAATCTTACACAACTTAATTTGTGACATTGTCTTTGTTCACAACACATACATGCACACACACGTACATCTACATCCATCACATCACAGTTACATACTCTTGAGATATGTTCTTGGTAGGCTCAATACAACTGAATTCGCTTGAGGGCTACCGTTTTAAATGAAGATTTCAATTTTCTGAATATTTAGAAATCATGTGCAATTAAAACACAAACGTCAGTCAAAGACATATATTTTCAAGTTTGCTTACACATTATAAGTATCTCAGATCTTAGAGCAACAGCTCCAAGGAACTCGTAATTCTTGTTATCAGAAGGGTGGGCTGCTTAGGGAGAACCGATCTTCAATTGGGTCCTGAGACTAAATTACTGGGGCAACAGAACAAGTCCAGGGATACTGGGCGCAGGAGGGAACGGAGAAAAAGCAAGCAATAATAGAGTTTGGGAGAAATTCAGCTAAAAGTGGACATAACATCATCTGAAAAGAAATCAAATTTTGTTTCAGTTGTAGATCTGTTATGGTAAACTATAGGAGTATAGTTTACAAATTGTAGTATACTTTGGGAAAGTTTTATTTCTCTTTATGCATATAAAGTACATATTTCAGTATTTTGTAAATTTGTTTCATTGTTCTAAAAATGCAAATAAATATATAAAAATGTCTTAGGCAGTTGTCTAATGTTTAAACAATAAAGTTAATTGTGCTACAACTCAAAGTAACTTGTGTTTGATCAAAGACTGTTTTGGCGTTGAATTCAAATATTTGCTTATGAGAATTACATTCCTTTTAATTGTCACCTACCGGAACCCAAGGCATTTTCAAAGAAAATAGGTTTGTATCCTTCATATAGATTCAAAAATTACAATTAGAGTAAATGAAAAACATAGCTGGAAAGTACCCGTTAAAGGTCATTTAGTTCATTCCTACTTCTGGCGAGCTTCATTGCAATCATCCCAAACATGGGTAATGGCCACACTCCATCTTCCTCGAGCAATCCCAGCTTTTGACCGGCTGCTTTAACGCTATGTGTGCCTGAAAACTCTTTTAACTGTTCTGTCTGATTTAGCTAGTCAGCAATGTCAGCTAACTTGTCGAGTTAGTGAGCTATCTAATGCTTAAATAAGTCCAACCGGATATGCACACATTAGGTTTAGAACCCCCCCCTTTTTTTTTTTATTTACTTGACTGGTAAACACAATTAAAACCACCAAATGTGGGGATGATGATACAGCCACATCTTCCTTTATCTGGTTAAACACTTCCTGGCCTAATTGTACTCAAATTCTACTCCACTTTCCCACTCCAGAGCATGAAAATGTCTTTATATTCCTGAAGGTCTTAAATAAGTCTCCTTTTCCCTTGGTACTTCTGTAGGCGAAGTAAACTGAAGAGTCAAAAAAATAAACCAGAGATTATAATGAGCCAACGAAAATGTATAAGGCTATCCAAAGAAATATTTATTTTATTAAAAATCAATACACTCAGCAATTATGTTCAAAAGAATAATATTCAAAAGAATAATGCAGATAGAATTGTGCCACTAAATAACATACAGCAAAATGTTACTAGTTTATATTACAGCACTTTTTTTCTCGAAGAATTTCTGGTCACTCTGCCTTTATTCTCTCTTCCCATTCCCCTTACAGTGATGCAAAAAGTTTTCAATCTATTTTTTTAAAAGTAGGTTTTCTCCCTTAAAATCAAATTTAAGAATAAAATAGTAAGATTTGCATTGTTCTCTTTACTTTAGACTAAGATCAGAATTTAGATACTGCTTCAAGGAGAGCTCTAACATCAAAAATAATTGGGGCTTACTTGACTCTATTGTTAAAAGGGCAAGGAGAGGTGTACAGACTAAGAAAGCAGCCCAAGATGATCTAACCAGAATACAACAGTGTTGTATTTTGATATTATATAAAATTTAATATGGGAACTACTATTTAAAATATTACAATTACCAGGATGTGAGACTGTAATTCTCCAATTAAAGATTACAAACAGAGAAAAATGCTGTTATTCCTTCTTTATGATATGACTTGTCAGTAAATACACCAAATTATAGAATCACTAAAGTAGCTTATGCTCAAATATACCAAAATAAATTTGAAGTCAGATTACCAGTCTTAAACATGTTAAGAATTTTAAAAATCACCTTAATTACTCAATACTCGGTCTGTTACTATTTTGTAAAATTAATGGCAGGCACCTCTAAAGGTAAAAAGACCTTTGCATGACTCCAACCTGAGATACTATGATACCCCCCCAGGAAATGTCCAGTGTTGTAAATGCAAATAAAAATGCAAAGGCAGATACAGATTCTCAGAGGCATAAGTGATTTTCAAGGTGAACTATTAAAAGTGACATTACTAAATACAAATAATGTGAACGAGAGCTCCTAATGTCCTGGTATATGGCAATATGGTCTCACTCATTAAAGTCTAATTTTAGTGCATTGACAGTTAACAACCTTGAGAAATAAGGCATCTAATTTCAATTTTATAATAAACTTTGGTGACACACCCATGCAGTATCTCACAGACATCACCAAGAAAATGTTTAAATCTGAATTCATCATCTCCCCCAACAGCTCGAAGTCCCCTATCTTGTTGAAAAGAGCTTCCCTCAACCCAGCTGCCCAGTTGAAAGTCACACAGCCACCTGTCAAGTCCCAATTTCTGTCTGTTGTCAGCTCTCCCTCTGTAAGCCCCATCCGCTCCCCTCTGCTACATCTCTGGAGTGGCCACCTTCAGTCTGGACTGGAACAGACTCTCAGGTCAGACAGACCTTCCTCCACCACCTGCTGCCTCTCAGCTCTCACTGGTACCTTGTCTCCAGAGCAGCCTGAGTACTTTCTGTGAATGGAGAAGCTAAGAACTACACTCTCCAAGCAAAATTATTCAAGAGCGTCCCGCTGTTTTAGTGAAATGGTCTTTACGTATAGACAATATTGCCTCCGCCTGTATCTTCACTTTCATCTAGTGACACTTTTTTCTCTGCTCAGTGCACGGGAATCATATTTCACCTACTTGTTCCTTTTACCTGGAACAAGGTAGTTTGTTCTCCTTGCCTGGGTCCTTCAGATCTTAGCTTGAGTACTCTTAATTAAAGAATCTTCCTTCAGGACTCTTCCGCCTGTGTGGGTGGTACCTGACATAGTCTCCCAGACACCGATTTTACTGGTAATGTGTTTGCTGTCTTTCCTGTTACAGCATAAATTACACAGAGATAGACCTAGGCCTGAAGCATGACTGTTATTAAATGCATGTTGAACACTAATTGAGAGCTAAAATACAAAAACAAGCTATTTTCCTACGCATGCCTCCTGATTTTTTTTTTTCTTTTGGTGCTGGGAATCGAACCCAGGGCCATATGCATGCCAAGCGAGCACTCTACCACTGAGCTGTACATCTGGCCTACTTCCTAACTTCTGCTCCTGTGATTATTATGAATATTTTATCTTGTGTTACATTATTGATGACATAATTCACCATTCCTTAAATCTATGGAGTAAATGATGGCTCCCCTTTCTTATGTAATAGCCAGATCTTTATTCCTATCATGTTTTCTTTTTATCTCCCTCATAATTAATTATTTCTAGTTCCATTTTATTTCAGGAATCCTGTCAGCCTCTTTTCATTACTGCAAATAAAACTGAAAAATTCCCTCAAAATTCTTCTATCTGTTCAAACACTCAATTTTTTTTTTATTTCTACTTCGTCCATTTTTGAAATACTTGCAAGAATCTTCCTTGAGCGTAATATAGCAAGGACACAGCAGGAAGAATTTTCAATGCCCCAAATCATAAACAAGTTTATACTACACAAAGCACCCAATGTATTGCACTAAATATACAACAAGTATACAATGCTACTATAAAACATTAGGTCAGTAAGTGTGTATAAATCAATTTGAAGAAGAATATTATTTACTCTCTCATTATAGGTTTTACCCAAAATATTTCAATACTGTCCATTAAGAGCAATTTCAGTTTATTTGTAATATCCCTACATGTTTAGAGCAGGTTCAATTTCTAACCTTCATACTATATCTGAATCACTTTGAAATCTTACTTTAACAGGCTAAAAACAATCCTGATGAGGACCAAAAGATGTAAACCAATTATACTATACAAATCATTTTTACTTTTAGTCAAACTATTTTACATATAATGTCATACATTGTACAGGAATATGTCTTTAAGGTTAATGAAGATATACCTTTTTCACAATGAAGCCTACTGTCCTAGACACAACAGAGTACAGTTTCCATAAAATAGCTATTCTTTAAATTCCTGTGCTATTCTTACTTAAGCCATTGATAGCTATTACTTTCTACAAAAGTCTCATTTATTGGACTAGAGAAATTTAAGAACTTCAAAAATGTATTATCTTTACTGTGCTGAATTGGCATTATTGATAATGATGAAGAAGATGATGATGGTGGTGGCAACTGTGATTCTGGGGACATGACTCAGGGCTCCACAGACATGAGGCAAGCACTCTGTCACAGGGCCCTCCCTGTTTTCTGTTTCTGTTGGTCTGGCCAAGAACATGTATTTCTGCGATCCCAGACTCCCTGATGCTGTTGGGCTTCAACTCAAGAAACACTGGTATTGGGGATCATTCTGGGTTTTGTCATTGCAAATTAATTGTGACTTGATTCTCTTAGGAAAGTGTATTAAGAAACAGAAATACCTTCACAAACCAATTTCTAGGTTATTTATTCTCTTCCATTTCTTGCTATAATTCCAATTTCTGTACGTGGTCTTCAAAATAAAGGCCTACTAGCCATGTGAGGCATTCTTCCAAAGTGGACTAGAACACTGTTAATCTCTCATATGGCTTTGTGCACTGGGTACAGTAATTTCTCGATTTTCATATAAATTTCTATCAATTTTCTTTCTTCGAAGTGACTATACTATCATGCCGTATATCCTGAGGTCCTATTTCAGTGTGCATTTATTTTAGGTAGTTTTCCATATACATGTTTCCATTTCGTCATTATATTTTCATAAAATTGCTTAATAAAGGCCATTGGGCAAATGGAGACAAACAGAAAAAGAATGCAAGTTTAAAAAAAAAAATACAATGATGAGAGACCAATGATGTCTTTGGTCTTAAGCCTTTTCTTATCTTTCATGGACTCATCACAGACAGGGGCTACATTTTTGATTTGTTCACACCGGGATGCTCAGCCCTCTCAGGAGCCCTATACTGTGTGTGCTAATAGAGTGATTTTATTTATATTCTCAGCTAGTCCACCTGATATCTGAAAATTTTACACAGTTATACTGTAGACCAATCAATAGGGTAATATGCTACCCAGAGGGAAGAGGGGGACACCTTCTGACACTTCCTATTTTTATGCTACTAAAGTTGCTTTGTATTCCCTAAACCATATTGATCCATGAAGCTAATGATAGTTTTTACTAAAGCTCCCTTTTGTAAACTCTGTCACAGAGGAAACCTTGGAAAATTACAATTAATGGCAGGGAAAATGTTGGAAATCTATTTCACTGTGTAACTTTACTGCCAGCTCCCACGGAGTACAAAATAAAGCAAGACCCACATGTCTCGCCCTCCTGGGTTTGGATATAGCTGGACTGACGCAGGGCTATGAAGGCGGCCGGCACTTATACCTGCAGGGTGCTTTAACTCTCTCGCAACATGTTTGCCATCTTGGCCATTATGTGAATGAGCCCTAAGAGCTGAGTTGGCATCTCCCCCACTTTTCCATTTCAGTAGAAATTTTAAAAGAAAGTTGTCATGCTGCAGGCTCAAGTGAAGCCATCTGGTTTTCCATTTGGAGAAATGCATATAAAAATAGTAAGGAAGATGTTAGATATTTAATTAGAGGCGGACTACCTGTTTTTTCAATTTTCTCCAGTTTGACACCTGCTAGGTCACACATAGAATATCAATAATAAGGTAAAAATACAAAGTTTATGAGCTCTGATGGGAGAGATAACAAAATAAGGTTGGCTATTAAACATGACAAATGTACGTTTTCCTATGGCGCTGAACAAAAGTTTATTTCATGTGAAAAGTATATAAGGACTCAGAACACCAAAATTCTAATTACAATATCAAAAGTTAATTGTATTACTCATATATACAGATTTCTGGATAGACACATTTCTGATGTTATATTAAAAAGTTTAAATCTAAAATGGAATTGAAAAATTATCAAGATGTTGTATTTTACCATTTAAAATCTCCTCCTTAGGGATATACATATGTATATGAGGACTTCCTCATGCATAATACTGAGAGATGTCATTAAAATTACAACATCAACAGACCATTAATGTACGTTAGACTTTTAAAACCTTTGAGTGTAGTTTATCCAACCACTAAAGATTCCTTTTTCTACATTTCTAGATCCACACCATTGTTTTGACTATGACACAAATGTAATGCACACTCCAATAAAAAAGTACAGCTGGGAATTAATAGGCTAATAAAAAAGACTTTAAAGGTGCATTAAATTAGAATTTAAGATATCTCTTGCATTTACAGTATAAATGCTAATAAAAATATAAATCTGTTATTAAATTTTTATAGCGTGCAAAGTGATCAAAGGTAAAAAATGTTGAAGATTTATCAGTAATCATCTATAAGGTAGACAGACTAGGACAAAGGTTGGTAGAGAAACAAAGGTTTTAAAAGATGAGACTAGATCTCAGGGTAGAGGTTAGCAGGAAAAAATATGCATATATACCTTTCTAAAATAATCATTTTTATTTTGATCCCCAAGGCAGCCTCAGATTGATTTTTCTGAACATAAAGACTAAGAAAATATTTTCTATCCTTCAAATGACTGAAGCATTAAACTATGAAATTCTGTGCCAGGGGCGATACTGTGTAACACACTACTGTTTCCCCAACCTAACAATGTGGCATCTGTGTCAAATATGTGCTGACAATGAAACCAGCCTTGTTCATTAGCAGCACACAATCTGCTAGTTGTCACTTCATAATGCACCACCCCTATTTAGAATGTTCATTGTTCAAATCACAGTTGAATAGATCTCATTGCTACACGTGGCTGGGAAATTAGAATGATGATCCTTGGAGACATCTCTGTTTCAAAACTCATGTCATAATTGAAGAAAAAACAACCTGCTAGTAGTACAGCTAAAGTTTTTAGACTTGTTATGTTGTCTGAAACAGTAATGGTTCTCAAAGACAATATCACAAGTATGTACTTCTGTTTATTGAGCCATATGAAAAACTTTAGGGTTTTACGTTTAGAAAGCCTCTAAATTCTTAGGAGAAAAAGAACAACGCTACTTCCCATAGAGATCACGTTTGGTTGGGACATACTGATACAAAAATATACAAATATAAGAAGTTTAGAGACTGCCCCACACACTACTTGTAAAGCTGAAAAGTTACCTCAAATTAAATTTCTGTAAAGTGCAAATATATACATCGATAATTTTATATAGGATGCAAAATTTTTGGATAAATTTACTATGAACTGCATCAAGTATTATTCTATTGGGGATATTACTAGTCCTCACTTGTCAGAATAAACTATAAATTTGGTATATGTCTTTTTTCACTACCTTGAAAATATCAACTCACCAATATCTGCAAACATTCCAAATAGCAATAGTGGTCCTAAGTTGACTGGCAAGACAGAAAATTAGGGTGCTACCTTCTATGAAAACCAAATAAATAGTCTCAGATTCAGAGCAAAGTGATATATAAAAGGTGTATTTCTGTGTTAGTTAGGTTTTCTCTCATTGCTGGGACAAAATACCCGACACCCAAAGTTAGGGGAAGAAAGGTTTATTTAGCTCACAGTTTGTAGAGGTTTCAGTCCACAGTCAGCTGGGTCCGAGGCAGGGCGGCATGGCAGACAGACAGAAGTCAGCAAGGTAAGCAAGGGATGCAAGCAAGCAGTTAACCAGCTTCTGCCTGTATTTTATATCTTATCCAGGCTGCCTATCTTTAGGGCAGGCAGTACTCCCACCCTTAATCCTAATACCCTTAATCCTAGGGGCACATCCTTGATCCCAGCAGAACCATGCCAAACCGATCAATGGATCAATTTAGTAATCACACACTCTAGATCCAGCTATCTCTTACCACATGAGGCTTTGGAGGGTCATCTAGACACAAACCATAACAATTTCTAACCTACTATTAATAGTTTACCATGTAATAAATCAAACAGCAAAAGTGTAATTTTTCTTATAATATTTTGATTGGACTATTTTAAATTAGTTAAATAAATAAACAGTTAAGTTAGTTAAATAAAGTTAAATAAGTTAGTTAAATAAATTGAACATTTTTAAAAATATAACTGTAGGTCTCAATTTGGGCTTCTTAATTTAGAAAAAATACATGTGGCTGTAACAGCGAATAAAAATTCTCCAGGATATAATTTTTGGTATGATGCCAGTATACTTCTTAATTTCACTATTGTTCTCATTGTTCTCTATTTACTTAATTCATATAACACAAACATTGTTTAATTTACTTCCATAACTCGCCTATGTAAATAATACTAAATGTTTATTTCAAGAACTCATTTCAGAAATATCCTGTATTATTAATAAGCAAGGAAACATTAATCTGACCAGAATTAAAGGAATGCATGATTGAAGAGTCCTAAGTCCATTTAGTCAAAGTTCTCTTTTTTTTATGCTACAAGTGAAGAATAGGGGTTACACAGGTAAGGTTTAGTGAGGATGCATGTCCAGAAGTATTAATCTAACATAAAATTATAAATAGGTCAACATCAAGTAAGACTGATATAATCAGATTTATTGTAGTAATTTATATTAATTAGAAAATTTGGCCTGAAAAATTTAAATGATGGAATATAATTTTACATTATGTTGAAGGAAATCAAAGAAGCAAGAACTTTGTTAGAGTGCTAAGCCTTATATAGTAACACTTGTTTACTGATTTGGCGAAATTTAGATCAATCCAAGTGCCTCTTTTTGATGCAATTTTAAATAGTGTGGTTTCTTTTTTAACTCCAAGCTTTCTTGAACAACCAAATTCATAATGAGGATAGCTAAACTAAATATGTGATGAATATTTTATTATATGCTTTCTATACACAGGTACAAAACGCCCTATTCAAAGTTTTTGAAGCCAGAACTTTATGAATCAAGAACACCCGGGTATGAGGTAGGGAAGATTATGTATATGTTGTGTATCACCCATGTCCCACACAGGATGGGCAGCAATCAATATTCAATCAAGTAAATGATTGTACATAAAATCTAATGAAATAAATTAGATCAATAAATAAACAATAAATAAAGGTTAAAATGTTCTTATATTCTTAGGTCAGCTTATGTCAGAATTTTCTTAATGAATTGCACAGTAAATTTCTTTTTTTAAAGCCTGTCTTCGGTGCTTTGAGGATTTTGGAATAATGTATAAGTGATTGTAGACCTGACAGTTCACATTTGCTCTAAACCACACGTCTGAAAAAGACAGTGTTAATAACATCTAATATAAGAGAAAACTGAGGCTGGACACTGATAAACACCTTGCACAACGTTATGTGACTATTAGAATATATACAGAACAGTATTTTCAAACCACAAATTCTGTCCCTGAGGTCTAGAATGATTGGGAACATCGCCCGTAATAGACTTGATAATCTCACAGAAGCTATTGTGTCTCGGCTGCAGTTTTTTATTGAGAGTCATTTCTCATTTTAAAAGTTGGAGTCAGAAGTTCATGTTTATTGAAAACCCTGAAACTACAGAGCTAAATCGTGTTTTCTCAGGGTCTGTGGAAAGGTGAATTTTGGAGCATACTTAATTAATTTTTGTTTCTCTAACTTCTAACTGAAAAGTTTTAATAAAACTTAAATTTGATGGACACATAAACATTTAAGTTTTCCTTCTCATATAGGTAAGACAGCTGCCCATGGGAACCAAATAATGAGGATGCTTAATATGTAAGAAACTTTGTAAGAGAATTTTTATGATACTTTACAAATAAAGTCAAGTCATATAACATAATTAATGGAAATGATTTATTGTGCAAGAATGTCTAATTTATGGAAAAACCTACTATCATAAGTGGACAATTATATTACTGAGATTAACTGAAAGTTAACCCTTATTAAAAATGTTTGATTTTTGTTAAGATTTGTATCATGGTAAGATATATATAACATTAACCATTTCAAGTGTACAGTTCAGTAGCATGAAGAACATTTACACTGATTGTTATACAACCATCAGCTCCATTCATCCCCAAAATTATTTCATCTTCTCAAATAGAAATTCAGCCTCTTAAATGATAACCCCACTGGGCATGGTGACACACACCTGTAATCCTAGCACTCAGAAGGCTGAGGCAGGAGGATCACTGTGAGTTCAAAACCAGGCTGGTAGTAAGTTCAGGACCAGCCTGAACTATACAGCGAGACCCTGCCCAAAATACAACACACACACACACACACACACAAACAGATAACCCCATTCTCCCTCCCACAATCCCTAGCCACCACCATTCTTTTCTCTGCATAGATCTGATTATTCCAGGTACTTCCTTTATGTACAATGATACAATATGTGTCCTACTGTGACTGGCTTATTTTAAATAGATAATATCTTTTATGTTCATCCATATTTTAGCATATGTGAGAATTTCAATCCTTTTGATGGCTGGAATATATTTTTTTTATTTTTTAAGAAAGGGGTTTCCCAGTGTTGTTTAGAATATATGTATTTTTTTATTTTTTAAGAAAGGGGTTTCCCAGTGTTGCTTAGGCTGGTTTGAACTCCTAGGCACAACCAATTGTCCAGTTTCAGCTGCCCAAGTAACTAGGACTATGCTACAGTCCAAAAAATATTCTATTTTATCTATATGCTACATTTTGTTTATTCATTCATATGTCCATAGTTACATGGGTTGTTTCCACATTTTGGACACTGTGAATAATGCTGCTATGAACAGTATATGTTTTGAGTTTCTACTTTCAGTACTTTTGGGGGTATACGCCAAAGTGATATTTTTATATCCCATGTTAATTCTAAATTTAATTTTTTTGAGGAATCACCATACGGCATTCTACAATGGCTCTACCATCTCACATTCCCACCAACGATGCACACAATCTCTATTTTCTCCACATCTTCACCAGCACTTGTTAGAAAATTTTTGGTTTTTATAGTTTCCTATCATCCAGGGACTCCAAACTATTTGCAGTTATTAAGTCAATATTGATCACAGATAAGAGCTTTAATTGTTAACTTTTTAGAGATTTTTCCATTCATCAGTTTTTACTTCTGAATTATCACACAGTATCTGTCACACTAAGGTAACAGTAGCAGCTTCTAAAAATAGGGATGACTGAAGGAAGGAAGCTCATTAGTTACTTTGTATATTTTATGAACATGCGTAAGTAATTTGCCCAGATTCCCGGAACATAACATTTAACAGAATTTGAAGTGACTACACATAAGCTTTCAAGTTCTAGGTGCTTATGAGCCCAGTATTTACTATGTTCACAGAAGAAGAAACATCTAAACTAAATTACTCAGCTAGATTTGTTTTGTATGTTACTGGCCAACACATAACTCATGAATAACATTCAGGCTATAGCCCTTTAAGTTGCCTGGTTTAGCATCTTAACTAGATTTACCTGGGTAAAAACAACTACCCTGCAGACATTCAGACTTCTTTAACATTTAAGTGAATCACAGGAACATTGGGCAAAAGTATTAAAGTTTTAAACCATTAGAGATATATGATTAGTAGTATTCAACTCATATTTAAAAATAAACTGGAATATTTACTAATTCTCTGGAATGAGAAATTCCAAGAACATCTTACAAAGCAGTCAGAATTCATCGGTTCTCAGTCAACTCTTTGTCCCTAGCACAGTCGGGACAATAAAGCAAAGATATTAGTTATATGAGGAACACAGCCAAAGAATAATCCAGGAATTTAGCTATAGGCATACACACTAAGGTAACAGGCAACCAGAACTAAATTTGTAACCAAACAAAAAGCTTATTGAAAATCCTTAGCCATCTGTTAAGTCTGTAAAAGTTACCACAGCTGGTAATTACAGAACATAAATATAAACTAAGAAATCAGTAATGTCTCAGTTTAACTAAGGACCTCTTCTTCCAGGCAACATAAAATGGGAAGAATCTATTCAATTACTTCCCACCTGGAAGGCACTACCTCACCCAGGTATACTCAGAGACAACCAATCATATTAAGGGAATTATGGAAAAGGAATGTGTAGACAAACAGGAAAAGTTAAATTAACTTTTACATAATGCCATTATCAACAGTAATGATGATATAATATTTTGACATAATATTTTGTTCTAATTATATCTTTGGAGAAAAGTTTGATCTTGTAAAGTTTATCAGAAGGATAAAATGGGAAATCTATTATGGTGACCCCAGATTATATCTCCAGTATGAATAAATTTCAGTTCTATTTAATAAGAAAGTAATCAAGTTTGTATTCACAGTGCCTACATCATAGAATTACTGAGGATTAAATAAGCTGATATTCATAAAAATCTTGGAACACTGTCTGGTATAAAAGTATTTGCCCAAAATATAATAATGTTGCTAATAAGGTCAAGCTGATTAACAATGGTACAACGCTCACGAGTCAAGAACTATATGGCTGGGGATTTAACTCAGTGGTTAGAGTGCTTGCCTGAGTTCGATTCCCAGCACCAAAAAAATAAATAAGTACATACATACATACAAAAATAAAAAGAACTATATGAAAACTTGCTGGCCTCATAAGCAAGTATTCATATTTCCTCCATGGGAAAATCCAAAAAGAAAAATTACCATTTAAGACAATTGGGCAAAGTAGTCTAATTAGCATCACCCAACTTGTAATTAGAAAATGTCAAATAAGGTCTGCACCAGAGTGATTTTCTAACTGTGGCCTGAGGAATCAATCTGTTTAGTTGTACTCCTTCCTGAGTTCAAAAGGATCACTGGTGTAATACATTTCTGGGAAGAAACTGCAAGAATTCCAACTGCTTTGTATACAAGTTGAAAGAAAATTCAAAATACTCAGATGTCTACACATTACAGTTTTAATTTTTCAGAATTAGTTCAATATAAAGAGGATTTCTTTAAACATCACTCTCCAAGTTTTCCTTCTTTTATAACCCTATTTGTTAATCATTTGTTAATCATTTCCCATCTCTCTTATGAACGTATGAATTTATTAGCATACAAATATAACTGTCAAACTGCCTTTAAAAACACATAAAATCAGTGGAGCATAATGTTTTCCTCTTTATACTACATGAAATGTACTCTAAATATATCAGAATATTTTAACAGGTCCACGATTGTTTATTTAAGCCCTGACTGACACAAGTTGAGTTGGTTGATGGAACCAGTCAGTTAAGTGGAACCTGTAGTTGTGAAAAAGTATTTCAGGGGTGAATGTAACTTTTCTCAGTCTCAACATAATCGATAAATTGATTCAGGAATGACAAAAAGTGATGGCACTCAACTGGCTAAGCTTTATCTTTTATCTAATATTTTTACAAAATATTGTTTTATTCAAAGGAAAATGGTGTCAAATTCTTTCCTTTATCAAAAAGCGTATCAGAATCTTTGGAAGATTCTCTACTGCATAAATCATGTAAAGGGAATTACTTTCTAACTCTTCATTTTACCTTCTGATACTATACTAGGCCAAACTATGGTACCTCCTAATTGGTCCTCCTCCCTACATTCTTGGCTTGCTGGCCAAAAAGTAGTGATTTACTGATATTTAGTAAATTATAAATTCCTTATAAATGATACTTTTATGTAACTGTCATAAATCACATGAGTTTACAGTCATACATCTCTATTGTTGCTTTTGTCTTTTTGCTAGCACTTGTGATTCGGTATAAGAGCATATGTATGTATGAAAGAGAAAAAATGGCGGGGAAAGGAGGAAAACAGGTGGACAGGACTCCATCTCATGCATCTTCTACATTGAAGGTGATAACAACTCTCAAGAAATGTTTGTTAAATGAATATTATCCTGATTTAAAAGCTAGAATTCTAGTATATAGATTACATTTTTTAAATATGATAAATCCATTTATCCTAAATCCCTTCATTTAAACATGTATTGAATTTTATTAAAAATTGTTATTAATTTTAATCAGTGTTGTTTTCATTTATAGTGTATATTTATCATTCGTATGCTCATTCATGGGTTTATTCGATAAATGTGAGAAACTGCTATATATTCCGTATTACATAAGCACTGAGGCTTTTTTTATTTTTTTGAATTGATTTTTTATTTTTAGGCCATTTTCATTTTGACGTATTCATATATGTATCAAATCCCTCTTAATGATGCAATCAGTATTAAAATAGGGAAGTATTAAGAAGTCTTCCGTCACTACCCCGAAGAAATATAGCCTCAATCCAGGAAGGATAGATCTCTGTCAGAAATCTGACTCTAAAACATGAAAGAACTTTATTTTTTAACCAAAAGGAATGGTCAATTGAATAAGATATCAACAAAATTATAGGTTTTAGGTAGACTAATTTTTGATTCATTGTGTCATTGCTTCCATTTAAAATGTCTGCTTCCAGGAGACGGGGAAGTGCGCTTGGGGAAAGGGAGGCATCTTTTAAATTCTGTACCTAGGTAAATGGCTGCTGATATTAACAGGGCAGGTCACATTATTAGGAGATTATTTTCATCATTTTTCATCCGTCATTTTTTTTTTACTTTTGTATCTGTCGTAAGTTAGCCAAACATAAACATGCCAAATTATAAAGATTATCAGCAAAATATCAAATAATTTAGTATTACACATGGTAAGCAATCTGAAAAATCTATTCAGCTCTATTTTCCTATATTTACTAAATAAAATAGTAGTTGATTTTATAAAAAATTAATGTCTGATCTTTGGGGAGCTCTGCCCTCTAATTTCTAAGAATTCTACTACTGAAAGAGAAAATTATTTTTCATATTGCTAATTGGAAATTGGCCTCTTAATAAAAAAATATTTTTTAATTTTTATAAAATAATTATTTTGTTTTTAAACAAGATTTATGATTTTTTTCCATTCTGTTTGGTTACTGATGGACGAGGAATTTTGCAGTTGATCAATGAACCCTTCTAATATCGGTACTGAGATCAGTTTTCAGAGTTAACATTAATATCAATTAGGAATAAGATTCTAAAGTTTAAATCTTTCTGTTTCTTAAGGACATGATTTATCTGTAAAAGTTCCACAATTCAGTTTGCACAGTTTCTATGTTTTTGTTTCTATCTTTTTTCAAACCAAAGTGGAAAAAACAAAAACAATAGGTTTTAGAAATGTCTTTCTTGCTTAGAAACCAATAGAAAAATCATTTTATAATACAATATACGAACTATTTTAAAGCAAATTATACTTTGAGAAGTATCACTTTACCCCAGCAATAAAAATTATGCTATTTACCTTTTGAATTTCAAAAAGTCCTCAAATATGGAATTTAAAATTGATGCCTGCGAAATGACTCTACTAAATGACTAAATACCACATCTTTACTTGTCATAAGCATTGCTGTATGTCAATATAAACAAATATGGTGTTTTTCTGTGCAGTATCATCTTATATAAAGAAGCAAGTCATAGTAACATGAATCAAAAAAGGTCAAATAGACATTTTCAAAAGGTTACTCACAGGGCATCAACAGTCATTCTTTTTTTTTTAATAGTCATTCTCGAAACTATAATATGTGGCTAAATTTTTCTGAAAGTAAGTGATTATGTAACATTTTCACCTGATGTCAAGATGCCTTGTAAAATTAGTAATCTAATTTAGTAATTCTAAAGCTCAAGAAGAAAAACTATTCTTCTTTCAGTTCTAAAGACAAAAGATTGGGAGAGAATTTCCTCTTATAGGTTCTTACTACATCCAAGATAATTCTATTCATATTTCTATAATCAACAGGTCTGAGGTCTTATAAATTTGTTGGTCAGAGGACTACAAACTTTCACAAACTCATTCAGTTCTGTGAGCCTGACCCCTCGGCCAGTTATCTCGCCACCATTCCAGGTACCACCAGACTCTCAGCAGCAAGCAAAGGCTTCAGTCAGATAATCAGGGTTCAAATCTCAGAACTTCCCTTTGAGCAAATCTAAGCAAATGACTCAGGGGCATTTATAAAGCATTTCAATGTTTACAACTATTGCAAGGGATAAATGAGGGAGTACATGTATATTTTATGAAAAGCTTATTGTCAACATTATACATGCAATTTTTGAAGAAGAAAAAAATCTAGGGATGGCTTAAAACTAATGACATTCTGATATGATATTTCTGTTCACATGGAGTTTGAACTGTTGGATCTATTCTTAAAAGTTACTGCTTAGATTTAATGAACCGTAAGTAGGGTTGTCATCAGTTCTATGGCTTGCAATACACCATGTTATTTTTTGAGAAGTTTGAAAAGGCTCACTAAAAACTCTTCATAAGTGCTATTAAGTATAATGATGTTTACAAATGGCTATACTGCAGGAATTTCTTAATTGGAATTGGGTATAAACATGTTCTAGAAAAGCCATCTCATTGAGGGAGGAGGAAAGGTACAGAGGGACAAGAAAGAAAAAAGAGACTAGAAGGAGAAAAAATGGACACAAAGCTTTTGTAAATAAGGAGGGGATGGGGGGGTTAAAGAGAGGGGAGCAGAAAGGGAAAAAAGGAAGTAGCAAGGTATATCATGTACAGGTAGAAATTCCCTATGATGAATATATCATTATGTATATCTAAAATGTACCACTAAAATAATACTTTAAAAATATTTTCTAAAAAAACCATCTCTTCAAATTCTTTCATTTTGTTCATACTAAAATATCCATAAATGATGAGGCATGGTATAATAAAGTAAAAATAAAGGTTCCTCCTTATGATGCCACACACCCTCCCCAGTACTGGGGATTGAACAGAGGGACTTTACACTGTGGCTGGCTATCTACCTTCCTACCTACCTATCATCTATCTATCTATCTATCTACGATGTTGAGAAGGAGTCTCACCAAGTAGTTAAACTGTCCAGCTTGGGCTTGCTCTTGCTATCCGTCTTCATCACCCTTCCACACTGTGGGGCTCACAAGCATATACCACCATGCCAAGCGACAAAAATCACTTGATAAGAGCAGGAATAAGATAAATCTAATCAGTCAAGGTAAAAATACTTTTTAAAAGTTCAGGCTATATACGCAGTGATAGTAGATCACAATTTATATTAAAATGTATTTTTCAACAAATGGAATTATCTGTTCATTTTCTTGTGAATGATTCTAGATATTTGGAAGCAACAGATTTTGTTCTTATAAGACAATATACGGAAGAAAAAGAATTAATGTATCTTTGCCCAGGTGATGTAAAAATATTACAAGTGAACTCAAAGAAAAGTACAGTTTTATTTGAACTAAAATAGAATAAGATGTAAGTTTGTTATGGTTATTCATTGCTATATTAAATATAGGCATTCAAGAATAAGTCTAAGAATTGAAAATGATCAAAAGGATTTGGGCCAGAATTGCTGATACATAATGCTACAAACAAATTGCATAGATATGGTAGACTGAGTAATGTGATGGCCTTAAGCTTGCAGTTTATTATTTTCTAATCTAGGGCATGAATCCTGAACTTTCCTTAGTTAATCTCCCCCATAAAATGGATAGAATTTCACCGATTTCATATTGGAGATCACTTTAAAGACTCTGTAGAATAGGACGTAACTTTTTCATTATACAGTGAGGGTTAGGTTCTTTCTTTCATATCGGCATTATTTCCTAGAAAGCATATTAGTTTCTGGTAACTTTTCCTTTCGTGAAATTTAAATAATTAGATAAAATATATATTAAAACAAATTTACTAAAGTCATACACCTCTTGAAAACTGACTTAGTTCATATTACTATTAATAATCTTTGCTTAATACATGAAAAGCTTTCACACAGAGGATTTAAAAATCTGCTTTTTTTATTTCAATATGATTGATTTATTTTAGGATTTAAATCTTTATTTAAGAAGTGTCTATGAAGTTGGAAATCATAAGAAAGAAACAATTAATGAGAAGCCTCTTGAATATGCCAGACATTTTTCTGCCTCCGGATATTCATTTACCTCCTCTCTGCAGGGACTTCTTCCCTCTTACACCTACAAGGCTAATTCCATCTGTCACTTTAGGTTTCTACTCAAAAGTCACTTCCCAAGTGAAGCCTTTGTCTTGCATCCTTATCTCAAATTTTAACTTTTTCCCTCTTCTCTCATTTCTTTCTCCTTAGTACTTATTACTATAACATACTGTGTAATGTCCTTGTCTTGGAGGAAGATTTTATAGAAAGAGCCCTTGATAAAGAGAGAGAATTTTTGAAATATATAAAAATGAGCAAGAAAACAACTTATGTTGGAATAGGATACAACTGAGAATTTAGAAGCAGAGGAAAATAGTTATAAGGAAGAAAATTCTCTAATCTGGAAATGCAACATAAGAATGATAGATTTAATATGAGACTCTTGAGGATGTTAATTAATGGTTGGAGGTAGTAAGAATTGAAAACATTAAAAAGATAAGCTTTCCTGCTGCTGAATTTATCATGAAATGAAACAGACATTTTAAAACAGAAACCACAATATATCAGTAACAATTGCAGCAGTTTGAACAACAGAGTAACAATTCTGGTCTTCAAAAGACAGATTACATATTCATCTAAGGCCAACATAAAACACAAAACAAACAAAAGAATCCCCAAATAAAATGTACCTAACCTCTCCATTTCATAGTCTTCCAATGAAGTGAAAATTATCTTTATATACGTAATTCAATATATACCTGAAGGATTTTTCCTTGACTCTTTCATACTTCAAAGAAACTGTGAAACAGTTTTAACATTTTTAAACTCAGTAAAATTACTCCTCTCTCTTTCTAATGTATTTCACAGGATTATATGTATGTAAATCTATCTGTATCTCAGAATATACAAGAAAAGATGTGATCTTTCAAATTTTTCAATGTTGATAGCATCTGTGGTATTTTGGAGACTGTCTGATCCCATAATTTCTTTATATGGAGTCTCATAATCCTTGCTCTGGAAATAAAATTGATGTCACAGGCACTTGAAATGTCCAATTCAGATGAACTCTCTGTAACTGAGTCTTCTTCATATGAAACATTTTCCTCATTTAATAGCAATAGAGAACTATAACAGTAAGACGTTAATCATAACCAGTTAAATGTATATTACGCTTTTTATCTCAGTGTATATGTACTATTTCTTTCATGTCAAAAGAAATTGAATTACATGTTATTGTGAAAGTGGCTAATCTGAATATATTTCTCCCAAATTTTAATATTTTGTTGGTTCATATACCCTGGAGGAACACTGCTTTTATGATATTCCTCAGTATTTCACAGTGGTACATTTTGTCCTCCTACTTTCAGTAATGCACCAGAGAATGTAGCTTTAGAGAGCATATGCTAATATGATGATCAGTAATGTTAAATATGGATTTCTTCACTTACTAGTGGTATAACAGACTGAATCAGATTCCCTCAAAATTTGTTTGGTGAAGCCCTAACCACTAATGTCACTGTACTTGGAGATGGATTACAAGAGGGAAATCTGGTCAAATGAGGTCATAAAGGCAGCATGGAATCCAAAAAGTCATAGTCTTCAGACAAAGTGACAACAGATATCTCAAGCTAATGTCGCCACATGAGGATACAGTGAGAAGGTGGTCATCTACAATCGAGGGGAAAATACACACGGTCCATATTAAAGATAAAATTGGCAGTTCTCTGGGAGCGTGTGGCAGGAGGATTGAAAGTTCAAGCCCAGACCTGGCAATCTAGTGACTTGGTGAGACCATGTCTCAAAATAAAAGAAGGGTCAGGATGTAGCTCAGTGCAAAGGCCCTGGATTCAATCGCCAAAACTATAAAAAGAAAAATCGTTTGCAACGTACATGTTTTAAAAATAATAATAATAATTACACAATTTTTTTACGCAAAGTAAAGTTTAGAAAAGTAATTTTATGAAGCATTAAGTTTGCCGTTTCTTATCCAATACTCCAGACTAAAGATACCCTCTCTTCACCCAAGGTAATCAAGCAACGCATTTCCATGTCTCTTGTTTGACTGACCTGAATTATTTTCCAGCATCACACTGTAAATGTGGACAGAGAATAGATAGGAAGATCAACATGAAAAAGATCATTTTTCAGAAAGGCCATTTAGTCCCTGGCTAAAAGGACATAGTGGTGAATACTCCCAGAGGCCTAATGCTTTGTCTCATTAAACCAACATCATAACATCATGTTGCATGTGAATATGCAAAAGAGTATGAAAGAAAAAAGGCAAAAGTAGGAAATAAAGAAGAAAACAGAAAAAGCATCCAAGCCTAGTTAAAAAAAAAAATTTAGAATCCAGTTTGGAAGACAATAAAAAATCTGACATAAACTGACACTGTGTCAATTCAGGCATAACAAAGAATTCCTTTCAAAATGTATTAAAAAGTAATAAAACTAACATAGATAGAAAGTAAATAACAGGACAAAACTGAATAATTACCACATCTTCATTTACTGAGGCTTTTCCTATGGTTCTTGGAATTTTTTAATTGATTCATTGACTTTAATAAATCCCCCACTTTTAACCACAAAAAAACAAACAAACAAACAAACAAACAAAAAAAGGGGCTGGGGATTTAGCTCAGTGATTAGAGTGCTTGCCTTGCAAGCACAAGGGCCTGAGTTCAATCCCCGGCACCACAAAAAAAAAAAGAAAATAATAAAATAAAATAAAATAAATCCCCCACTTTTAAAGATTTTCGGTTTCATTTTGCTACTATTCGATGTTTCATTTACATTGTCTTATTAATAAAACCATTAATCAGAAAGACAGTTGACCCAGATGTGAATTCAGTAGATGGAGACAGACAACCGGGTTAAGTGGGGTGGAATTTAAAAGCAGGGCTCTTATTTTTATTATTATTATTATTATTATTATTATTATTATTATTATTATTATTATTATTAGTTAGTTGAATTTGTCTTTGTAATGGCTGGTTTCCCATGAAACGAAAAACTCAGGGTCAGATAAGAGACACTAGAAAGCATCCCCGTATCACACAATTCTCAGCGTCTTGCTCCTGTAGTGTGCTCTATTGCAGAAACATCCTACAGGAGATCTCACAGTTCTACTTATTTTCTGTGTGTGGAAGGCTCTGTCTTTAATACCTAGAACTGAAATCTCATTGCTGAACTCAAAAATTCTTATCTCCCAGAGTACAACACATTTCCACTTGAAATTTCTACTTCATTATGTTCAAAACTCATTGCTTCTCTTTAGCCTTTGAACCTGTTTTTATTTTTTTCATGCACTCTTTATATTAGTGAATGGTATGTCTGTCCATCAGCTTGCTGCTCAATCCTGCAATCTAATTAGGCCCCATGTGCTGTAAACTCTATATCTGAAACATCTCTGTGTCCACTTACTTCTTTAGTCCACTGTCACTGTTTCACTCGCGTGTGCTATCAGACGAGGCTAGCACGGGATTGCTTCTACTAGTATCTGTCTCAGTCTTATACAACTTCCTTTCTACTAAGTATCCATTTTTTTTAATGGTACATTTTAGATGTATATAGTGATAACAGTCATCGTAGGGGATTTGTACCTGGACATGATATATCTTGTTGTTTATTTTTTTCCCACTCCCCTCCTCTCTCTTCACCTCCTCCTCCCTCCCCATTTACAAAAGATTTGTTTCCAGTTTTTTCCTTCCACTTCTTGTATCTCTTGTTCCTCTGTTCCTTTCCCCTTCCCGCCCATTGTTCCCTTTCCCAAATTGATGCCTCTTGAGACCATACTCTTAAGTGAAATAAATCGAACACACATGTTTAAATACTACATTGTTTCTCTGGTGTGAGAAATTGAAAGTGTAAATAAAGACTAAAATGTATTATATTGGGAAAGGGAAGAAAATCTAACTATCCATTTAAGCACTACTTCTACAGAAAAATCTCCCTGGAGAGAGCATGAAGGTGTACACACACACACACACACACACAGAGCCCACACACACACGTAGACACGTGGAGGCACCCCCCATGCACACACACACACACACACACACACACACACACACCATGCACACACTAACAAACCTGATTGCCGCTGAGGTTTTCCTTAAATCACCAAGCCATATAAGGGAGGAATAAGGGTAACATACTTTCATTTTATAACTACACGCTAGGACTACAGTTGAGACATGTTTTGACACTAATAATGATCTTTCAATCACACTGATTTTAAATTCTTAATCTTTATATTGGATATATAATTTTTCAATTGGATATATGGTAAATTTTATCTATTATTAACAGATAACGGATGTTACGATTAGTTCAATTAAAACAGAATGTTTATGTGTATGTGGAACATTTTTGGTAAGTTTTCAAGGATTGGTATTTGATAGATTTTTATGTGTTCTATACTTGTGTCGCCCAGTATAATAATAAATAGTTACTTCAGGCTGTTAAACACATGAAATACAACTAGTACAATTTGAAATTGAAATTGTACTCCAGTTATAACTAAGTTAAATTTAAACAACTATCTATGGTGAGTGACTACTATATTGGATAACAGTTTTAGAATTAAGGATACAGACTAAATTATCTTGAATAGTTGCTATACTTTATGCATTACAAGTTTTTCAATTTATTTTGCAAGGCCAATAAGTATACAGAGAGTGATTAACTGCATTACATTTTAGGAAAATACATTTTTAAATAAATTTAAAACCAGAGGCGATACCACTACAAATGTGGCAATATCAAGCTTTGGTCAGAATATAGACCAAAAACAACTAGAATTGCCACATGCCATAACAGTATAAATTTATATAACCACTTTGGAAGACTCTGGCAGTACTTAATAAAGCTAAACATATTCATACCTAAGATGCAATAATTCTGTATACAATCTCAAAAGAATTGCTATATTTTGTGTACCTAAATACATGTCCAAAGTATAGAATGAGCTGTGGTTTGTAATAGCTTCTAAATACTAATCATTCCATGTTGACTTATAATAAAAATGATAAACAAATTATGGTAAACTTATACACAGGAAGTAAAATGACTGAAACACTTATACTTAATCTCACAAACATAAAGTTGACTATATCAACCCAGAAACCAAAGAATGTGTAATTTGTGGATCCATTTACATGAGGTTCAAAACAGGCAACATGAGCGTATAGTATTACCATGTTAGATTATGGTTACTGTGGGGGACAAATACTATCTGAAAAAAGACAGAGACCTTTGAGGAGCTTCTATGTTCTGTTACCTGATGTGGGGGGCGATGTCATAGTGTCCCTCCTCCATGGTCATTTACAGAGTTGTATGCATAGAATTTCAGCCATATTTTTTCTGTATATGTTACCAGAAATAATCAAATTTACCTTAGAAATTCAATTAGATCACACATATTTATGCATTATGGTTCAAATAGTCTTAGAAAAATCACTAAATAAATACACGCATTGAAATAAATTCATAGAAGCGATACGACTGAAAAGATTATAAACATCATTTTCTCAAAGGCTAAAATTAACATTTTTCATCATGTAAATCCACTTTGGTGTTTGTATGGAGCATATTTTAGAGAATGTACATTAGATGACTTCTAAATATTACAACATGAATCTAGTATTTTCTATATAGTTTGGTACAGAAATAAGAATATGAAGAGTAATAGTTTTAGAAAATTAATTCATGAAACATTAGTTTTTGTGTTTTTATAGGCATTTCCTACCTTGAAGGTTAAAGGGAAAAAAGCCTTAGAAATATTACTTACCTTCCTGCTGTGAAGTCACTAACAAGGACAATACTTTGCTAGCTTAAGAAAAAAATTCCTATGAGGGAAATCCCCATTAGCAATTTGGTGTGAGGATAGTTTGCATATATTTTAATTATCTAACATTTAAAATCTCTATACTGAATTTTTACTTTTCCTTTGGCTATCTCCCTACTTTTCTTAAATTGATTTATTAATGTCCAAGGTTGCTTTGCAGTTTTATCCTTTTAGCAATAATAGATGCAATATATCACAAAAACAAATTTTTAAGAGAACATCATTAGAGTGATATAGCACTGGTAATAAACCCCTTCACACTTGGATGAACTTAAATCAGTTTCTCTTTATTGATTTTTGGTCATAACATAATTTTAAAGTTCAACTCAGTTAATAAAAAAAGATTTGCTCTGGTGTTATGGGCAAAATACTTGTGTTGTAAGTTTCCACCTCATTTGTGGAGAATGTTACAGTGTATCATATATGAATTTTGAACAGACATGGCAATGAGAATATTATTTTATGATAATCTTTATGTGTAATAGCTTTTCCTCTTCTTTTATTGATGTGAATATTTCAACCCATCCTCACCATGATAGGATCTCATGGCATCATAAACTACTGTATATTTCGTATCTATCTTTTTTTTTTATGTCTGTGAGCGTGTTGTTTGTAACAGGTAAAAGACATATCAAATATACAAATCAAAAATCTGTTTAAAAGATTCATCTAATGTATATCATAAGAACATTTTGATTTTTTTTTACTAAACATGCAATATGCAATTATTTTCTTTCCATTGAAGTTATTTATTTATGCAGGCTACTAGTTCAGTGTGAAGTAGGTTGATTTTGATGGCATATTTCATTCAACTCATGCCAGAAATTAATTAATCTTACTTGCTTTAAACATCATGAATCATAAGACTTATGAAGAGTCAATTGCAAAAGAAGAATTAGTATTTTATGTGCAATTAAGAAACTGAATGCAAATAAAATATGGGAAATAAAGATTGTACACAGATTCAAATAGAGGCTGAGCTTTTATATTTGCTATTCTTTTTGTGCAACTCTATGTACTGTCTCAAGTTTCACTTTCTCCACACTACCACAAAACAGATTACATACGCTACTTGATCCTGTGGGCTCACTCAGATATGGTCCACAGCGTTCATAAAATTCTCAAATTTCTACCAGTAACATAGTTTTTCACACAAGGAATGCTATCAGAATTCAAGAGAGGAAGAGTACACACTCATAGAAGCGATCTACTCTATGGTTTAAAAAGTAATCTATTCACAAATTTCCTTTATTCCTTTTTAAACATTTCTACCACATGAGTAACCTTTACACGTATGTAGATCAACACGCCCAGTGCAAAATGTATTGAGTGCACAACAAAGAGAAGGGTAGGATTATACAATTAGTAATCAATAGCTTGACAGGTATGACAAGTTTAGCTTTGATGATAGACTATAATCATCACTGTCTCTTGATTTTCACAGCAAGAATGCAATGGGCAATTCCCATATTCTGCAGCAATCTACCAGGGACAAGCTCGCAATTTAAGTCATGTAGATATAAAGTGGTCAGCGCCGAAACCTGAACTATACATGTTCATCATCTCTCTGTTGCCACCGACCAAAGTTTCTTGACATCTTTTGAAGTCCCAAATGTTACCTAACGTTTAAAATCGGTTTAAATATATTTATTCATCCAACAAATATCTATTGAGCAAGGTAACCTACATGGTACATACTAGGAAAAAATAAGACACAGAACTCACTCCCAAAATGAAGCAGGTAGTCTACTTTGAGGCAGACATGGAGAAGACCTGCTACTATAGTAAAACATGCCTGCAGAGAGTGGACAGGGTAAGACTAGATGCACAGTGCATGTCTGAATACGAATTTCTGAAAGGAAAAGGGGGAAACTAAAAAAAGATGGATAGGAAATATACAATCTTTTATGATGCCTTGAGATCCTATCATGGTAAGGATGGCTTGAAGTATTCACATCAATAAAAGAAGAGGAAAAGCTATTACACATAAAGTATCCTAGCAATACTTGCACTGTCATCAAAACAAATCAAGGACAGCCAGGGAGTTTAACAGAGTGACACAGGGTTTTAGAAGGATAAAGAACTACTTCTGAATTTGAGGTTAAGATACTTGTCACATTCCTGAGCTTAGATAATTTTCTTCTAATTATGATTTCATGTTATTAACCTAGAACATGAGAATACTAGCATTTATTGTGAAGCCTGAATGAAATAGTATGTGTAAAGCACTAAGATACCAGAAAATAATAAATGCTCAGTAAAGGGTAGCTCTTTTGACTTAAGACAGAATTTTGACCCAATATGTGTCATGGCCATAAAATCAATCAATATGTATTTGTAAATGAGATAAGAAAAAAGAATCTATTTATTGAATGCCTAATGCTTTTAGCTTGCTTCTGTGATATCAGTGTGACATGATTTTTATGAAAATTATCATAAGAGGAATGAAAGAGTCCTTTGCTGTCATCCAAAATACTGCCTTGCTAATGAGAGCTTTTTTAAAAAGTACTGACATTAAATCTTTTTAAAGTTACACATAAGCGCAAGACCTACTTCGACTTCCATTTGGTAATTTCAGTTTAACAAGGCTTTAGTGTATAACATCTGAGGCACAGATAAAACTATTTCAATAGAGAAGATTATCTAGAAGATTATAGGCAATTTAATATTCCCCAAACAGGAGAAAGATAATCTTTTGCTTTCTTCTCTCTCCCTCTCTCTTTCTGTAAAACTCTACCACTTCTTCAAGGAGTAAAATATTGTTCATCCTGGCCCCAGCCTTCGTGCTTTTGTGTGTTGGTTTTCTGGTTTGTTTATTTTTAAGGACACCTAGCAAGCCGCTAAGAAAATAGAGGCCAAAACCAGGCCATGTTCTCATGAGATTTGAGTCTATACGAGAACATCTAGAATTAATAATGTGTGAACCTCGAGCTAGTCAACCAGCTAATTGTCTTCAACAATGCTCATCCTTAATCCAGATATTGCCATTCCAGTTTAGTTAAATAGGGAATTTCACATGGCAGGAGAAAGTTTACAGGGCTAACATCTCGCCCAAGGTTGACCGCACTGTCTCAGTGTGCCAGGGGGCTCCTACTGCCAACGGGAGTCTTGCAGAATTTCTCCTCATAATCTAAGCTAGTGCGCCTAGAAAGATTAAAGATTCACACAAAAATTTAATTTACATTTATATAGAATACGATTTTTATAATTCCCCAAGAGAGTTTTATATACCATTATTAAAATTTCAGTACATTTTATAAATTGCTCATCATGTTTCCTAGAACTTTTATTTGGGAATGTGGTTTGCCACTTTTTAAACTACTGAAATGTAATATTTTCTTTTAAAATTCAAGGACACTGGGAAGATACCATGTGATTCCTAGATTTACTCATTTTTGTGATACTGAAAATAGGTAAAAATAGTACAGTTTTTTTTTTTTTCCTGAATGAAGGAAGGGAAGAAAACAGAAAGCAGAGAAGAAAGTAGGGAGTGAGGGAAGGAGAGAAGTCACAGAATCATACAAGCATAAAGAGACAAGAGTTTAGAGATTACAGTCTAATCCCCTAATGTTAAAAATGAAAAAGACAAGACCCCAAGAAGCTATGAGTTTAATTACTTAATCAGTGGTAGGACTAAAATAATTTACTATTTTGTCCTCAAAACAACATTAAACATCTGAGAATTATACACATATAAGCTACAAATGGTGGGGCAGAGTTTTAATTAAGTCTATTCATAGCAATAATCACCAAAATCTGGTTGTTGTACTTGCGATTCTGATGTACACATAACACATAAAACTGCTTACACAAGCATGTTGCTGGCCTTTGCACAGCACTCCACAGTATTCTTTGATAGATATTCTTCGGTGGAAAAAGTTTTGTTTGGTTATTTTTTTTTTTTGCTTTTTTTTAAATAATGCCTTCAGTTTATGATTATCAAGATATACTGTTACTCTAAAAAGTTTGCCACTTGATCACATTCTACCATTTATATGGCTTTCATTCAGAATAGTGACATTTGAGGGTAAAGGGAAAAAAAATTTAATTAAATTATATTCCTCCAAGTCCTGCCTGAAGAATTCCTCTACCACTTACAAAGCTTCCACTGAAGCCAGGAAAGCCGATGGACAACTACATCACACACACCCCATATTCTGAGCACCCAACCCTGAAATTGTGTATCCTTCACTCCTCTATCTTATAAACAGTAGAATAAATTGTGTGTACAGCCAAATTGATAACACGGAACACTCTTAGGAACAAAATAGAAACCTACATAAAACCTCTGTTTTTGTTGAGGAAAACAGCCTTTTATTATAAAGTGACAGTTTTATAACTTCAAAAATAGGCTTTCATTTTAAAGGAATATTTAAGTCAGGAATGAAACATGCATTTTTAAATCAACTTGCAAAAGAAAAAAGGGAGTATTCTCATCAATATTGCCAGTGGTAAAGAAAACTTCTAAGGTTAAAAAAAGTAGAAAAGCTATACCAGCTATGGCAGTACCTTAAAAATGAAGAAAATAGTTTTAATTTGGAATAATAAATCACTTTTGTCTCATTTCAAATATCAAGAAACTTGCTTGTCAAAAGAGAACTTAGTCATCACAACGCAACATCCTCGGGCAATGAGAACTGCAGTAAAGTCTTTTTCTACTTTTATAAATGAATCGATAATTTTGAATATATAACTACATGTATTCATTGAGTCCCTTCTGCCTACTATATTTCATATTTCTTATAAATTCTTCAATGTCACAGGAGACTAGAAGATCTATTTTTAATCTAAATACATAAACATGCTATCAAAAAGACACAGAGAAATATCTTTTTATTCACCATTCTGAATACCTTTATCTATAATAGCAATTCAGATATCAGTGCCAAAATCAATACAAATGAGCTTACCTGCAAGAGACTAAGGTAATTAATAAGCATTAATACAACATATAACTTTAGTCAATATGCATGCTATTCTTTTTGCAAAAAAAAAGGATGTTTTGGATGAAATTTACTGAGAGAGAGAGAAATAAGAAAAGGAAGGAAGGAAGAAAAGAGAGAGGGAGGGAAGGAGGAAAGGAGAGAGGGAGAAGAGATGGGGGAGAGAGAGCGAAAGAGAGCGACAGCAAGAGAGAGAGAGAAAGAAAGAGAGCGACACCAAGAGCAAGAGAGAATGAGAAAGAGAGAGGGAGAGAGAGAGAGAGAGAGAGAGAGCTTTGTCCTTTGTGTCAGAAACAAAAATAAAAACTCACAGACTACATAAGGGGTAGAAATCAGTTACCCGAAAATGGGACAGCCATCAAAAACATAAAGAACCAATAAAAGTATTACTGGGAAAATTAAATAATCCACTTGAAAATTTTATCCTAAATTTTCTCGTAAATTTCTTTATTTGCTTAGTTTTCTTTTTTCTAGAGGTCACACTTGCAGCTACTGAAACACAGCAATCCATGAACCTCCTTCCTACAAGCATTAATAATGTGACAATTATTCCACACCTATGCTTGGAGCTATTACCTCTACTAATTCCAATAAATAGCTGTATATCTGTAAAGAATGTTACATGAAAACAAAAATTAGGAGGATAAGGACAGCTTTTTAAAGCTCTTGTTTCAGTATTCACACCCACAGTATCCATATCCCACATCTAAATCATGTCTTTCATAAATATTTGATCAATAAGTTGCATAAACAGATTATAGTAATAGCTTTTTCCCCAGTAAATCCTGCATCGAAAAAAAAATATGTTAAGTGCTTAAAGTGTATTACTTTATAGAACTATAATGTGGGCTATGGTTTTACCATCTTTATATTCCAGCAGTTCTGAATGGCTATGAAGACTTTTTGTTATTTATAACATTAATTGCTTACTATCAGGGAAATTTACAACTAAGAACGGGAGGTACGGTTTAATGGTCAAAAATCAGCAGAAAATATTTTCACCATTTGGATTCCTGTGGTCTTACATATTCTACCTGGATAAACTTTCCATTCACATTTTTTAAAAAGTACACAGTATGTACAATTTAATTGAAAATTCTGAAACACATGAATTAGGAATTAGTATGATTTTAGTGCCATTCTGCTCTTCCTTGACTCATCAATGACATCCCCAAGACAAAATCCAACAGATACCCTGCAACTCCTGTTGTATTTTTTTTCAACAACCTTTAACACATTTACTCTCCTCCATACACTACAACCACCTAGTTCTCAAGACACCATATAATCCTGGCTTCTGTTTTTTAATCCTGATTTTTCTACCCTTCCCCCTTCATGTTCCAGCTAATCTGTCCATTCTAAATCTTGTCCGAGTCTACAAAACCACTTTGAATATCCCTCTTTAATAAAACACTCAAGCTTATCTTCATACTTAGTAATAACAATATATTCTAATATTGTATACTTTGGAGAATTTTTTCTTTAATATCCTTTACGCCCCACAATGGACTGCAATGTTCAGTAGAGGAGATACTATGTATCTGTTACTCAAATGAGCCTAGCACACAGATCAAGAGTGTTTGCGTGTTGATTCCTGGATAAACAAATAGTCAGTCTTAGTATGTACAAAGATTCATGAACCTTTTGTCGTTTCAATTTCCTTAAGCATCTCTACTCTATGCTTTCCTCTACTTGCTGCTTCTGGCACCTAAACCCTGACCCCAGTTTAAAATCCCAAGGGGCTGGAAGAGCAATATTTGGATTTTAAATACACATATACACCACATGCACACACTCAAACACACACACACTCACTCATTCACACTCATTGTTTATCAGAAAATCAAACTTAATGAAGCATACTGTGTTTCTATTTGCTAAATGTGAAAACCCAGTAAGGGGCTGATTCCATTTGCTAGACAAATAGTATTTCTCTAAAATTATAAAAATTTGCTCATTTTTGGTTGTTTCCTTCTATTCTAAATAATCCCCCCCTCATAGCTCCATCATTTCTTGCAAAATCTTTATCTTACCAATAGCCTTATTACATCAAACTTAATTCTACATGTGTTTGTCTTTCCGACTAGGTATCCATCACTCCAAGATGCTACTCTGGCCGTCTGAGTCAAAGTTCATTACTCTCTAGATTCTTGCTCGGTACTGACTCTGAACAGGCATGTGTTCTTCAACCACCGAGTCCTCAAAGTACTGAGGAAATGACACATCATTTCATTTGGAAGCCACTGTAATTCCATCTTTGCAAGTGACATCATCACTTGTCTCTGTGTCGCATTTTATCCATTTGTTCCTCTTTAACTCAGTGCTTTAAAAATTAATTTATTTATTTACTCTACAATTAGGAAATATTGTTAATTACAATACATTGGTACCTTGCTATTATTTGACGTATAAGCTTTTATCACTCAATGTAACACTATCTCACCGAACAAGAATATTTTTTTATTTTGTCAATGAAGAATTAGTGTTTGAATTACTCAAAGTTTAGGAGAATAAATCAAGATCGTTTTCAATGAATGTCACTCACAGATTACCTTTCAGCTAATCCAGTGTTCAACAGATTTACGTCTATCAGTAAAATAAAATATCGATAATAGACTGCCAAATTTCTGTGTAAAATCACTCCACCGGTGTTTGAAATCTTTAAAATTATGTATTTCTATGCATATAAGCAGTATTTGACATATGTTCTATTTCTGGCTCAAAACCTTTTCATTAAAATGATTGTTTATTTTCATACATTTAAGCACATTGATGCTATAATTTTTAAATTATTTAATGATAGCTGTATACCTAATTTAAAAAGTCAGTTCAGGAATCATATTCATTCCTTTTTTTTTTTTTCCTCGATCTGCAGGAACTACATCTCCAAGACATAAAAAACAAAGTTGAAGTTAAATGTATCTAGTCAAGTGAAGTTAGTATACCATGACTTCATATTTGCTATCCTGTAAAACTCAAAGTTATTTTCATTTGGATCATGAGCTTGATATCTAGAAATAACTTGCGTAGGATCAACAGAGCTGCTATATTTATTTAGGGAGAGGGTTGGAAATAATGAAGCCAAGGTTGCTGGCATAAATAAAAATGAAACCCAATTAACTTCTATTGGCAGCTGAGCAAAAATGGAAAAATCAAAAAGGAGGCACAGATGTATCACTTTTTGCTTACCCATTTATCCCTCACCAAAAAAAGAAGAAATTAAACATGTCTGTCATACTAATATCTTGACAACAGCTCGAAGCAGACAGTTAAACACCACGCCGAATGGCACATATAAGCAAGATGGCAGCAAGGAAGCAATGTGCAGCTCGAACCTATAAAGAAGAGCAGTCTGGAATGTGATGGTACTATTCTCCTTTAGTGGGAATTTGGAAAAGAGGCAAGAAACTACGGTAACGAATAATGTAACTAAAAAATGTACTACCAGAGCAGGCTTTGGATATTTTTTAAATAACATTTTGAGTTTGCATTTAAAGTTTTAATAATTTGGGTTATCATTCCCCTGTTCATTGTAATGTTGAATCGGAATTTTACCAGCACTGTAATCAATGAGAACCAAAATTCAACTTTCAATGAATCATTTTATTAAGTTCTAAATTTATTGTATGCCAATCCATTTATATTTTAAGTCTCTTAGAAGTCAGGTGAAAGCTTTGTCTCCCTTTTTCTTTCTAGATTTTTAACTATGTAAAGATGTCATAACTTCCATATTTGGAAAAATTGCAATTGTTGTATCACTAACTCCAATTGATATATATTACTAATATAACTTTTATTATGTTATATTTTTAGTAACATTAAGAAGGTTCAAATACTGTGACAAGGAAAGCAAATAAGAATCACTGGAGTATTCTGTCACATGATAAAAAGGATCTATCCTGTGTGAATAATTAGCATTTACTTAAAACAGTACATTTAATGTATGCTTACATAATTTGAATCTAATTAATTATTCAATTAATTAATATGCACTCCACAGTAAAAGAGAACTTTGCATTCAGTATTTTCCTGTAGGATACTTTTTTATCTTTATTTTCCTGTTTCTTTCTTTCTTCTTAACTTTAAACATCCCCAAATCCATGATCCTCACAGTAAACAGAGCTCTGAGAGTCCCAAGCATTTAGGCGCTGTAGCATCCCTCCCCTTGAGTGCGATGGGTCTTAGGAATATGATAACATTTTGCTCCCATAATTACGTTATTTTTTTGCTGCTTATGAAGTGGCTTTACACATGTAATTAATAATTCTAATTAATTGGCTTTGCGCTCATGACAGGGGAGGTTGCACCAAATGGGCCTGACCTAAGTGGTCATCAGCAACAATACTCTTCGACCGGCCTGGGACACGGCAAACAGGCCTGTGGCCGGCTGCCCAGAGAGGGCCCCGCGGGTGGGCGGGACTCGAGCAAAGGCAGGTTTGAGCCGTAGAGTGGGGCGGCTGGTCCCACCGCCACGAGCAGCTGACTCCTCCAATGACACTGATGAGTTTGGAAGAAGCAGGTCGCCAGATGAGCGCCCAACCTTGCTCTTGCGCAGAGGGCTCGGCCAGGCTGCACCTGTGGTTCTTACCCGCAGGAAGTGACATAATAAATGTGCACTGTTTTGAGTCATTAAGCTTGTAGGAACTCACTACACAGCAACAGAAAACAGAAAGGAGCTTTGTGTTTTATCTAAATCAGAAAAATTTTGCTCTCTGCTAAAGAAAACATAATTACACAATTTTCAGGTAATTTACCAATTTTAACCCATTTCCAATGATAAACTTACTTGCTGAATAACAGCAATAACTTTATACTATTCATTTACATCAGTCTATGTAAGTACCTGGAGCAGTATGACGCATTATTCTTTGTTCCACAGAATATATTCATTTTATTGTCTATCCAAAGTCATAGATATTGTCAGAATACTGTCATATGCAAAACGAAATGAACGGAACACCAAGAGAGTTTAATTCAGAAAAGTCAAGTTTAGAATATGAGAGTGGTTAGAATCCCTATCAGGACTTTACATCTCAATGACAGGAACCTCGTATATGTCCTTTAAGCTAATCTGGGATGTCCACTGATATGAGAGAAACTAGTTGCCCCATAGAAACCAGAAATAGCTCCTGAGAAATATTTCCATATAGAAAAATGGAGATTAAAGTTACAATAGCCACAATGCACAGCAATGTGAACCTCAAAATAGCAGTAGTATGTATGTGTGTGTATATATATGTGTGTGTGTGTATACATATATATATATGTGTGTGTATATATATATATATTTAAAGAGAGAGAGAAAGACAGATGACAGACAGACACAGACAGACAGAGGGGAAGGTGGTGGGAAGGAAGGAGGAAAAGAGGGATGGAGGGAGACAGACAGACTGAGAGAGAGAGTGAGAGAGAGAGAGAGAGAAAGAGGGAGAGAGCGATCTCATTGGAAACCTAAGAATTGATTCTCACATCTCATTTCCACTCACAGTGAACATATCATGATCTCTTCTATATTCATGAGGGGTTCATCTCCCCAGAACAAAGCTTTGTTAAATACATATTCACCTCAGGATTTCTCTCAGCTTATAGATAATCAATGATTAAGTTGAATAATCATTTCACATATTAAGAAACAATTCCTTTAAAACAGTTGCTTTATCTTACTCCCTTCTCCCTTCCTTATATTATTAATTGAGCATCCTAAGGCTGTGGAGCACCATAAAAATAGTAATTAAGAAATACAATATGTTAAGTAATCAAATCTTTGAATGATGCTATGTAATGATAACTATTTCCTTACCTGTACCTATAAAAAGCACATTGTTTTTTTATTAACCTAGACTCTTACGAGATTAAAGGCTACGGACAAGGGGGAGAGTTTAAATAAAATCCAACGGATTTCTGTCCAGAATTTTAAAAATGAGTCTTATGGGAACTTGCTCTGAATGAAAATCAATGCACATTCACACAGCATAAATAATAACGAGATTTATAGTGATAAGACGGTATGCTTTGGCACTGTGCTGTCAGACACAGAGAGAATTCGTGGCTTTCTGCCAGTCAAGCTGAGTTTAAAGGGCATGTCACAATGTTCAGATCATGTTACATTAAGGAAAAGATTACACAAAAGAGAAACAGATATCCTTAGCTTGTTTCAATATTCCACCCATCATTACACAAACTCTCTTTCACTTCCACCTCTTTGTGCGATATTTTCTCTGCTGGTTTCACATAAAACTAGAAACCCCCCATAAGAATTTTTAAATAATCACTTTTGGTAATTAATCCGATTTTACTTAAATGCAAGAAGAAGAGACATTATCTAAAAACTTGTGATGTGTAACTTTAAAACTGCAAGAACAATATAAATATCAGTGGAGATTTTCCAAACACTGAACTTGTAGTTTAAATGATTTTAGCATTACAAAGTGGTAAGGAGAGAACTCCTCTCGAATACGCACATTTCGTTATGATGTATGTTACAGAACAATGGAATAGAAGAGAGGAAATAATTTATAATTAAAATCTCATCTTTCCGATAGACTAATGAGCCTTCAGGATTTTCAATGGATACTTTATTCAGATATCCATTCAGCAAGAACATTTTGTGGGGTTGTTGTACTCATAGCACTGCTGAGAATTTTAATAGTGTAAGGAAAAGGAACAAAATCACAATTTGTATTCCCTCAGCCACCTATATGATAGAAAATAAAGAAAATATAAGCAAAGTCTCCAATAAGCCCCACATAGGTACTACACTGAAGTGGCAAGTAAAAGAGGGTGAAAGTATATGTACATGGTCCAGGTATTGGGCAAATGAAAAATCGGGCAATCAGCCAGTTGGTGATATGCATAGTGGTAAACAGCCACTTGCACAAAAGCCCACACGTCTTTAACTTTTTTTTCTATAAAGTTTAGAAGTAGTCTGTAAAGTAGTCTAAACAATAAACTTCAACCAATTACATTCAACAGGGTTAAAAAATTCTATCTATGTTTGAGGTACACCAGCAAGTTTGCAGTATCTATCTTAAAAGACTTACAACCTCTGAAATTAAGCATTAGTAAAACAATGAGTTGAATATGAACCCGACATCCTTGGCTTCTGCCACCAGCTGGATGGTGCATATATTAAAGTGATAAAGACTGCAGAGAAAGAAGATAATGATAGAAGATTAAGATTGTTGACTAAACCCCCAACAAAATGTAACAGAAATGCACAGAATTGATAGAAATGCCAGAAATCAGAGTACGTATTACAACATAAAAAAGTCTAAGTGTGGATACGCAGCAAACACATTTCCTCATAAAAAAAAAAAAAAAGCATGCTGTTCCGCTGTCTTATTTAACTGTTTTCCAAAAGATTTTATGTTTTAAAACAAGCACAGTTTAAACTCAAAACCTAGTCTAATGTCTTTCTGAGACAATTAATATATGTTGTTGCTTCAATTGCGAAGTTTTTTGTTGAATACAAATCAAGGACATTCTGTTTTCAGAATAATCACTGTTTTTAAACACTTAAAAGACGGAAAAGACATAATACACAAATGTATTCAGGTATTAACAACCTCCCCTAGTTGAATGTAGCGCCTGTGGTTTGCTGAACATTTTGAAGAACTTGTACCCACAGATTATACTACTCATTCAACCTACCTCTGTCTCTATACTTATCTGTTATATCTACCTGCTTACTTAATAATTTTAAAATGTTAAATTTTTAACATCACATTACAGGGATTTCTGCATATCCATGTTTATAGCAGCACAATTTTTAATAGCTAAATCCTGGAAATGGCCTATTATGTCCATAAAAAGATGAATGGGTGTTATGGTTTGTGTCTAGATGTCCCCCCAAAGCCTCATGTGGTAAGAGATAGCTGGATCTAGAGTGTGTGATTACTAAATTGATCCATTGATCGATTTGGTGTGGTTCTGCTGGGATCAAGGATGTGAGACTGAGATTGGGGGTGGGAGTGCGGGCCACCCTGGGGGCAGGTAGCCTAGATAAAAGATACAGGAAGAAGCTAACTACCTGCTTGTTTGCATTGCTTATTTGCATACATTCCTTGCAATTTCTCACTTGACTTTGCGGCTGGCCAGCTGCCGGTCTGCCACACCGGCCCTGCCTCGGACCCAGCAGAGTATAGACTGAAATGTCTGCAGACTGTGAGCTAATAAACCTTTCTTCCCCTAACTTTGGGTGTCGAGTATTCTGTCCCAACAACGGGAGAAAAGTAACTAAAACAATGGGTTAAAAAAATGTGGGATTTATACACAATGGACTACTACTCTGCCATAATGAAGGATAAATTTCAGTCATCTGTAGGCAGATGGACACACCTTGGGACCATAACGTTAAATGAAATAAATCAGACACACTAATTTAAATACTATGTGGTTTCTCTTATGAGAAAATGCCAAAATATAAATGAAGAGTAAAATAAAGCAAAGATAATAGGAAGTAGGGAGACAGATCTTTTTCAAATGAAAAGAGGATCAACAGATGGAGGGAGGGAGAGGGGAAGGGAATGAAAAAAGACTTGAGATATGTTACATAACAACTCCCCACAGGACATAGAGTAAAATGTACTATGAACATGTAGTAATAAAAAATAAAAACAGAAAAAATATTTAAGAACTCAAAAAAAATTTTGTCATTAAAGATGAGCATAATGAAGACTAGTTTTCAAAAGACAGTGAGTAGTAGTCTTGAGGGACCACACGGAAATGATTATTTTATTACAGAATCCTTCAAATAGCTTACGAACAAATTGTTATCATTTAATAAACTAATGGCTGGGTGTTTTAATTCTTCAATAACTAAAAACTTCACAAAATACTGTCTTATTTATCCAAATGTAAGAATCTGATTTATCTTTCTTTATCCACTTTGGAAACATAATTCGGATACGGATGTCAACAAAAACTAGGGAAAGTTACTAGAGTTCCTTATTCCCATGATTGGATCTTGCAAAAGTAACTTTGCTATTTCGGAAGTTTTTCATCTAATGATACAGAATGTCAGGGACAGCTAAGCTTAAGATTACAGACAGGTTTCGAAGAAATGATTTCACACTAAGAATCAAGGGAAAAAAATCAGTCATCTCAAATAGACAAAACCTTAGGGTGACTTACAGAAAAAACAAGTTATAAAAACTTTTCACTTTGAACTTCAACAAGTTTTAAGTCATTTGTCTGGACTCCTGAGGAGCTTAAACCTGGAGAGACCTGGAACTTAAAAATGAAAAGGTTCTTTCTTTTTTTTGCTTTTCATTATTGCAGACTGAAATGGCAACCTGCCTAGATGCTATGGGGGTAACTGCCAGGAACAGCATTAAAAATTTGGCTCTCGTTAAATGCCTTCGAAGAAACCTCTGTTTTCCTGAGGAAATGGCAATTACATGGATAATGTGGTCTGCCAATGTTTATTCTGGGAAGGGGAGCAGCCCATACCATGGATGTTTTCCTTATATTGACTAACACTTCATATATACGGTTCTGATAGACCGCACATGATAAAAATGAGTGGAGGTACAACCCAGAACTATGAATGCTGCTGTTTCTTCTCCTTTTAGTTTTTATCATTCCTTTACCAATACAACTGATCCTCACATGAATTTATTTAGACAAATTCTTATAGTCAAGATAAAATGATTTCTTTCATTTTTCTGTTTACCTTATGCGCCATTATTAAATGATTAAATTCATTCTAAAATCTCCTTTTTTAATAAAAAGAGAATAAGCCAACCATATGGGTGAAACAATTTCCTGTACAATATTTAATCTCAAGCTTTTCTCATTGTTTGTACTGTCCTGATTGGGTTTGGACATACGTTTTACTTCAAATGAAAGACAGTGTAGCATTTTATGGATCTAAATATTCCTATTGTCTGTTGGCTTAACAAATTACTTCTACTTACTATGCGTCAGTATTCTGTGCTGTTAAATGGGTTTAATAATGATAGTGATTTTTTTTTCCACAAGAGCTGCTTTTAGAATGGAAACAAGTTCACATATGCTCATTTCATATGTGGCACGTTATAAAGATTATGTATGGGCCTCAGATTATTATTGTGATTCTAACATTTAAATATTTAGAGTTTCTTACCTATATCAACCTTAAAGGGAAACTCAGTGTTGCTTTTTTCAAAGGGATAACACTATCATAAAAACACTTCAAAAGAAAACAGTGAATCTACCAAAATAGATAATAAAACTTGCAAAAGTAAACGTAAAAGGGCTGTAAATGAAAGTGGAGAGAATCTTCATCTTTCTTTTCTTCAACTCATGTGGAAGTGTGGTGATGTGAGACATACTATGGTTCTTCCTGGGTAGTGTACCTGAAAGCCGAGAAGACTACTGACCAGCACAGGTTTTTAACACGGTTATTAAGGTAAAATTTTCAAGCAACAAATTCCTTTAAAATGCTAAATTCATTCAAAACTTTAGATAGAAACACATGGAATTAGTAAGGCCGACCTTGTTTCCACATGCATTGAAAAGTCCATGTATGTTATATGAGATCAAAAGAATAGATTTGAGGATTTCCAAAGAGATTGGAATATTCAGGAGATAATTCTTAGATTTCTATTTTAAACCACTATTTTAGAATTCTACTATTAATATTAGTTATGCTTTATCTATGTTATGTGATTTCTCTCAATACAGATAAATTAAGGGTAAGAGAGTTTCACCCCAGGACAAATTATCACTCTTGGTATTCATTTCCTCTCCTCATTTAGATCAAGGCTTATCTGGCAAGCAAGATGGGTGCACAATTTCATTTGAAATATTTATGTTTACATATTTTAATAATTTTCCTAAAACATTCATAAAGATGATTCTAAATTATTTTTGCATTATTTTCAAAATTTTAATTCTGGAAAGGATTGCATTGCCTATTGAATGGAAATGTTGTTAGTATTATGAAAAGGAAAATATAAGTAGTAAATTGATATTAAGAAACATGAATTTAAGTTCTAAAATAACAATAGTAGTGCTTGCTTTGGCAGCATATATACTAAAATAGTAACAGCACAAACATATTAAAATATGGATCATGTTTACAAATCTATTTGCTATCACACATTTATGTTTATATTTACATTTCTGCACACTTCCATTGCTGTTATTGCTAAAGGCAATTCACAGAAGAGACTATAGTTGAGATGCAACATCTTTTCAATAACACATTGACTTTGTATCTCTCCTAATTTTATAGCCGACTTGACTGAATCACAAGCTACTCATTAAATTTGACCAAGGCTCAAGTGAGTTGTTAACTCATACTATGTACAATAATGTCTTACTCTGGGTTTTTCTTTCTACATTTGGCTTTCTATTTGTGGAATTAAAAGTTCTGTCTCAGACATTTTTTATGGTATTTTTTATATGTTTCTGTTTTTCCTTGCATAAATGAATTCCTACGTAAATGCATAAATTTCAAACTTAGTTTTAAAAGTAAAATAATTAGTTATCATGTACTACATTAAGTAAATTTATAAACTTAGCTTATTCCAAAAGAAACACTAAAATACACCTTACATCTTGAAATGAGCCTCATAATAATTAAAAATAAGAAACACAGATATTTCATAAATTCTATGCAAAAATTTTAACAATTGTAATTTTTTTTTAAATATACCCGTCAAGAAGGTTGCCATATTGGCACTAGTTTTATTTTGTTTTACTTTTTTCCCAGTATTCCCATATGTCACATGAAATACAATGTCTTAAAGAACCCAAAAGGTTATAGTCAGTCTTTAGTAGAGTGCTATGTAAACTCACTTCCCAAGATCATTTGAAAAATACTGGAAAGGAAACTGCATTTGAAGTCTAAATTTGGCTCCAAGAAGCACTTTTCTCTCACTCACTATCTATGAGATTTCTTTTCTTCCTAAGCAAATAAGAATAATAAAATTGTCCAGCATTTCAAACAGTGCTATGTGTGGATACATTGTACAGTTGATAACAAAGTGTTTTTTAGGGAGTAAATTACTATCCCAATTGATCAAAATAGTGATTCTACCTCAAACAGTGTCCTAAAGCTACTTGTGTGAACAATTTTCATCACCTTCCTCTTAAGGAGGAGGAGATTGTGTAAATGTCTCCTCCAGTTCCCCTGCTACTTGTTACTTTCAAGATCTCCGGCTGAGCTAAACCCACTCAAAGTATATTCTCACTGAAGGGACTTCCTTTATTAGTAATCTCAGGTTTGTCTCCACTTGAAAGCGCAATTCAACTTTATCAGTAGGCTTTTGTAATGATAATGTGGCACATTCATTCCTTCAGACATAAAGAGGTAAGAAATAGAAAATTATGCTAATGTATAAACACAAAAAGCAAGTGTAAGAAGAAAACATTTTTATCTGCCAGAAAACTAATCCTAAAGGGATTCAATAGCAAGCTTTTCAGAGGAAGAAAATCAAGTTAAATGGAAATCACTGTTACAAATTAAGAGGCAAACCAATACACAAATAAGAGACATGAGGAAGTATGATGACCACCTAGCTAGAGGTTCTAAAATCCAAATTTTAGACAAAAACACACATCTTGTTAACATCGTGGTCATGATCAGAGATTTGAATTGTTTGGAATTGCTTATTATGAAAACGTGAAATGATTCTCTTGGTAAATTAAGTAAAGCTTATTTGAAATTTCATGAGGGTGGTGTAAGCTGAACAGACAGGGCGTGAAGGTTTGCTTTTGACGAGGGTTAAACAACTATCCTGGATATACGGCACCTTGATACTTGAAAGATCAGCAAAAGAGGCAAGCTCTCTGTGACCTTTCCACGGCCCTTCCCTCTGAAGGAGGTCATAAATCCAGGTCACTCTCTGAACATCTTCTGTCCTTTTCTTCTGAACCAGGCCCTGAGACCCTCATAGGAGAAGTGCCCTCCCCATGACTGAGGAAACTGTCAGAAACACTAAGTTCTATCTTCTCTACCAAACAGGAGTGACTCCATCTGAGACACTAACCCATCCTAGCTGCCCTTCCTGAACACACTAAATTACAGAAAACGCCTGCTCACTTCCAATCCTGGAAACACAGCTACAAACCAAAGATAGCTTCTCAGGGGCCGAGGATTTTCTGTTCTCCACATATGCTCTGCTCTCCCTTCCCCTCAGCAACCCCTCAGATTTCCCTTGCACCACCTGAGTTAGCCAATCGGGAGAGACTGTGAACCTCAAACCAATCAATGGGAAAGCAGTCAGAGGCTCCTCCTGCGTTAGGGATAAAAGGGGGAAACCCACCCACACCCCCACCCCCATCCTACATGCTCACTACCTCATTGCTGGGGTGTGCTTGCATCACTTTTGCAAAAGTAAAAGCCTTGTGGAGACTTCTCGATGTCTGAGTGCTTTATTATCTGCACCAACAGACTGAGTTTGGGAACTCGACTCCAACAAAAGGAACATCCTAGTCCCCGACCACACAAGGACAAAGCAGTATCAGAACACACAGACAAGCAGACCTTGCTAAGTTCCCCCACTTCATGCCATTAGTTCACACCAAATTGTCCTCAACTGCATTTCTCCACAACTGTTCCATGTTTATCGACCCTAAGTATAAAAAATACACAAATTGACCTGTTTCTTCTTGATTTCAGAAAATCCCTGTATCACATGAACTTTTATTAAATAGTCTCTGTTGTCTTCTGTTAATCTGTCTTTTGGTACAGACACCTCAGAAATGAGCCTAGCAATGTATTAAGAAGGAAGTTGTTTCTTCCCCTAAACTTGAAAGTATTATCCAACCACTAAGAAACTAACAATGGACATTGAATGCTTTCTTGAAATCATACATAAAAACATGAATACTTTTCCAGGAAATTATTAAGAATTAAATTTTTCCAGACAGCAGGAGAAGATGAGAGTTCATAACACTATCAAATATCAATATGTTTAAAGAAAATCTAAACATCTGCCTGTATTTTTTCATGTTTATGACACATACAGTATAAAATTTTTAGAAAAATGGATTCTGGATTTGGTAGGGAACATCCCATTGCCTCATGAGAGATCACCTCACCTTTTATGCAATCACTTTAGTGGTGAGGAATTTACCATAGAGCCATTTTGTCTTTGGAGAGTTGTAATTAATATTCTACCTTCCTTATTACTTCAATGAAACACTTTGCTCTTTCAATTTTCATCCTTGCTACCCTGAAATTCTTAAAGAATTTATGTTTTCCTCTTGCATTTAACAGTTTTTAAATTTTTGAAGACATTTTGTTCTCGCTGGATTCTCTGTCTCTCAGAGTTACATATTTCATTTTTATGAATTGCATGATCTGGTATCAGGAGGCTGCACCATCCCAAGCCATTTTTGGACAAAATCTAATGTGCAATATCTCTTAAAGGGAAACAGAACACATTAAAAAAAAAAAAAGGCTGAGTAATTCAGATGAAGTTTGAGTTGTCATTCCCATTAACATTGAAATTTTCAAATTTTTATATTACACTAGTGAAATTTATATCACAGCGCAAATTTATAAAGTTCCACCCCTTCAGTGTGCATGCTCACTAAGTATAAAATCCTCGAGGATGGCTGCTGTTGTTTCAGGGGAGCTCTGGTCTTCATCTCTGCTGTGAGCCTTGAATCCTGATTTCAATATAGATTTCTTTGGCCTTTTAGTGCAGATGCAGACATACATGGGACAGTGCTGTGCGCTCCCAGCCCTTGATTGGATCTTTTGGGTGTCCAGTGCAGAGACAGACATTCGGCACTCTTCCTGCATTTGGCTTACAGGTGAATGTTGTAACTTGTAAATGTCCTGTATTAAATCTGCTCTCTTATAAATCACTGGCGGCTCTAGATTTATATTTATATATTTATATATTTATTTTTATATTTAATTTTCACAGAATTATGTATGCATGGATAATAGTATCACCAAAATGACCTGAAATTTTATAGACTGTATCTATAGATATATCTGTAAACAGTACCAAATTTATACTAACTTACCTATTAAGACACCTTTGATACAAGTAAAATCCATATTGTGTACTTTTACGTAAGAAAGTGATACTAACACTGGTTCTAGCCAGAGAAGGTGTAAATAATTCGGCTTTTCCCACTACTGTTTTTGAGATTGTGGTAATTTGCCTTGTAATTATTTTAGTATAGTATTTTCAATATTTGTAACTATACTTTTATTTGAGTTATTGTCTATTTTAAATCATTAGTAGTACTGAGTTGTGGATCCATATTTTATATCAAATTCCATTTAAATCTCCACAAAGAAAATATTTGTTATAGCCTACAGAAAAATATTTTTATTTTATCATGTTTCTTCTTAATGTGTATATGTATTTGCATGTGTGATGTGGAACATAAAAGATGCACAAATCTTACTTATTCGAACAGGTAATTACGAGTCTCATCTGCAATTTTAAAATACTTCAGCAAGTTTTAATAGAATTCAATTACATTAATACATGAAAATTTTACTGCCTTTTACTAAAATATACACAAAGTTATACAATCCCTCTGAAAACACTTCGAAGTCATAAAATTAATTGAATAATACTAAGCATGATCTCTCCCTCAACACGTTAGTTTCCCTTAAGCTGATCAAGTCCAGTAGCCTCTGTATTTGTTATGATTGATGCAAATTTCTCCAATGAGGTTGCAATATAGATTCATATTAACTTGAAAAAAATAAAAAGAACTGCAGCTGTAAGTTCTACAGATTGAAAATCATGAGATACTCCTCATTCGACTACTACGACTGAAAGACAAAAATGAGTGTTTTACACAGAACTCTCAGATTTTTATTAAACTGACATAGCGGGTTGTAAATTTTAACATAAGCTGGTACTATGTGTGTTCGTGTGTGTGTGTCTGTGTGTGTGTGTGTATGTGTGTTTCTGTTTGTCATTTAAATTATGGCACTACAATTTGGAAGCTGTACCGCTTGTTACTCCAAGACAAATCTCATCTAAGAGGATATGGCAGTCTTCCGCTCTGTGGTCTGATTGCATTAGACCGAGTATGGCTAAAGAAAGAAATATTTTGACAGGGGAGACTGCACTTGAACACATCAAAGTGTCAGTTCAGATATGTGGCATCTGAGAAGCACCCTCCCCTTCTCCCTGTTGCATGAAATTTGCCACCGCTCACTGTCTTTTCCAGATGGTGTGCTGAGTTCTCTTCAACATTATTCCTAGAGAGCTCAAGTCTACATCAATCTGTTAGGCATTTTCCTGTAATACTAACATGGCTTATTTATCAGTGCCAATTAATCAATGGCACAGAGCAGGTTCTTCCTTAACAGCTAATGTATTAAAAACTTTTTGACACAGCAGTGACCAGATTGGCAAGCATGCATCTTGCAGACTGTGGCCCCTTAGGAGGCAACCGAGGGATGTAAAGGTGAAAACATTTATTTTAAAATGTGATTAAGAAATACATTTGTAGGTTATGATTTCTAACAGAAGGGTGAAGGTAATTTTGTGAGATAATAGAGATTTTAATGGTTTTTGTCTAGGAAACTAAAGTCTGTATTAATGCCCTTTATCACCATGTAAGGAAGAAGAAAATCTTATCACATTTGTGAGTTTTTAGCATTCTATGAGTCATACTGGCATCCACATCAATAAAAAATATGAAAGCCACCAAATCCATCATACTTATAATTTATGACTCAGTAACGTATGCTGCAGAGTAGCGTTACTACTACTCAGCAGTATTACTATTACTCAATAGACTGAGTAATATGGACTGTAGTAAATACACTGCAGAACAGGATTTACATAGTAAAGTAACAACCATAATGTCATAATATTGGCAAAAAATTCTCATAAACAAGTACAGTATTTTCCAATTTCACTTTGAAAAATGAAAGAAAACTAATGATTAATATGTAAGTTCGAAAGTCTGAAATAGATGAAACTATATCCATGAGATTCAATTCCCATGAAGAATTAGAGCAAAGTCAAATCTCACCAGAAAGGTTTCTGTAAATCTTACCAGAACGAATATATTTCTGAGATAATAAGGTTTCTAGTATGGAGTACTGTAATTTTCAGGCTATCTGGGATTACTGTAGTAGTCACTGAATCTACTCTGTGAGTGCCACTCGAATCACCTTCTGGGCTCTAGAAATAGGGCAAAATCGCATCAAAAAAGATATTAAATGATGCTACTTGGTATGAAAATAAAATAATAGCTATTGAACCAGATTAACCCAGTAGTGCCAGAAAGGAGGAGGAGGAAATGAGCACCTGCGGGAGAACAGGGGGAAATGGAACAAGGGGGTCTTGTCAATAACTGGGATCTAATAAGCAATTATAAAAGTGACCATAACGATCTCTAAATCCTTCAAGTAGCTTCTTTGTCAACTTCATTAAAGTCAAAAAATTCATTTATGTATAAGAAAAAAAGCATGCTGAGAGAATCTCAGAATACAATATGGCAGTCAAGTTAACACAGAGTTAGGATTCTAAAAATCAATATTTTCTACAGAGTACTAAATATTCATCAAGCACACAATCTTCTAGGGGAAGTTATCACCACATAAAAACCTTACGTGGCCAACGACATGGCACAGGTACGGAAAGAAATAGAATTATTGATATAATTCATGATAATGAATAACAAATAATACACGATTTTACATTACACGCTATATGTTTATGAGGAATGAGAAAAATAAATAAATAATAAAATGCTTGTCTTGGTCCATTGTGTATCAATTTCACAAACTCATCCATTTTTTTTACCAGTCTCCATAGAAAGAAGTCTATAGATTTAACTCTAGAACGTGACAAAGAATGAAATGCAGAGGTCAGACCTGAAGAATTCTAGCACGAATCACAGCTAGGATTCTGCTTTTAAAATTTATATAAGCCAAAATGTGAAGTCAAAATTTACCAAAAAGATAAAAAGTAGGGGATGGGACATTGAAAATAACTTCTGCTTTCCAATAACCACACTCATCCTAATCTGTTACCACCTTGTCAAGGAAACAGGAAAAATCCAGAAAAGCCTTCTCTTCCTCCTTTGTGTTCTCTGGGGCAGTCCTTCCTCATTTTCTTCATTGACACATAATATTCATGTTCTTGCTTCTATTTATGAAAGGGAGGTGGGGAAAATTCAGAGGTAGATAATGTATTTTAATGATTTCCATGGCTGAGATAAATGCCATCTCAATGTTGTCAGGATATGATTTTCACAGGTCAGAAGCATCCTAAGTCAATACACTTTCTAACTGCCCATGTTCTTTTGCAAACCTCAGGAGACCCAGCAAGAGCCAACAGATGAACTTCCACCCGAGCTGCTTAGATACGGACTGTCTGCAAGAGCTCCACAAATGTGGGTGAACCAGCCTCTGTGGGTCCTTCCCTAAATCCTACGTTCTGAATACAGAAAAGACAGCCCACATGTACCTACACTGAACAAGTCGAGTTTAATACAAGATGACTCATTTATGTTAGTACCACTAACTCAGCAAAGAGGAGAACGACAAGTTCCTTTGTTTTAAAAGTTCAAATTGGTTTAATATTTCACTGTAAGCAGCTTGAATGAGGTTACATGACTAATAAATGTGCACGAAGTGAAATATATTCACTGGGTATATTATTTCTCCTTAACAACAACAACAGCAAAAAACCCCACACAGTTGTTTATCTAAATCTTAATAATGGAAATCAACATAGCATGAATCTATTTATTCAACAAATATCTATGGAACACATCAAATGAAAAGCCTCAGTTGAGTTTACAGCAGAAAAGAAGATGAATAAAACAGAATCACTGCCCTCAAGTAGCTTCCGAGTTAGTGCGAGAATCTAGATAGACGACAGGAAGAGATGCCATAATGACTGTATCAAAAATTAGTGTGTGTAAAAGATGACAAACTGCCAGCCCTAGAATCAGAAAGGGCCTCAGGATGAAATTTAACTTGAAGATGCACCTTAAAGGAAACTGAACATGTGAAAATGAGGGATAAGAATTTAAGAAGAGAAAATAATACACACTAGAAGATAGACACTAGGGAAGGAAACCTTTAGTATAATGGTAGACAGTATCACCGTTTCTTTGCTTTCTGCAGGTTCTCAGTAAGTTCTCCTGGTATATAGCATCTAAGGCACTATCTGAAAGTACTTTGTGTATTTTTGTGAGATCTATCTTACATCTGTTCCCTCAACTAAAATAGACACATAGGATCAGAAAATGTCTAACTTTCTTGTTCAAATCTCTGAAAATGTGTCACAAATTCACCAGCAAATATTTATTTGAGGTATTTTAGTTATCAGTAAATCCCTGACAATCAAGTTATGGACAATATGTGAAAAGAAAAAGGCAGAACTATTATTATATCATTGCTATTTAAATTTTGAAGCACAATGGCACCTTACATATTCCAGCTACTATCTGATATTTATCAAACCTGTGATTGGTGTCTAAACTAAAACATCTTGGTAGATACCACTCTTCCGTAGAAAACATTTATAATTACACATTTCTGCCATCATTGTTCTCTCTAGAAGAATGCCATTTTTCTATAAAATATTATATTTTATGATTAAGCCAATTACTTTCAAAAATATTTTAAAATATTTTATGCCCATCCTAGGGATTATTGAGAGTTTCTAGTTAACATTGCCATTTTTTCTGGCGTGCTTTACATATAGACACAGAAATTAGTGTGTGGTAAAAGTATACATTACTCTTAATATTCTTAAATCTATGTAGTTGTAGCTGAGTTCCTAGAGTATTATAATGAAAATGACACTATTCATTCAGAATTAAATTGACAGTATGTCATTGTAGAAAGTAAGATTAATTAGTAAGTGTAATGTAAAACTCTTGATTTAAGGTCAAGTACAACATTTTAATTTCTTTATCTGAAATATTTACTGAGAACCTACCATGAAAAGCATGGATAAGCTTGAGGTATTTCTAAGTAAACAGACACATCTTGAGGCCATACACTTAAGCAAAATAAATCAGACACACATGTTTAAATATCGCATTGTTTCTCTGGTGTAAGAAACAAAGTGTAGGGAATTTAGCTCAGTGGTTAGAGTGCTTGCCTTGCAAGCACAAGGCCCTGAGTTCAATCCCCGGCGCAAAAAAAAAAAAAAAAAAAAAAAAAAAAAAAAAAAAAAAAAAAAGAAAGAAACAAAGTGTAAATAAGGACTAAAATGTATTACATTGGGAAAGGGAAGAAACTGTTCAAATAAGAAGGGGAACAAGAGAGGGAGTGGGGGAAAGAAACAGAGGGACAAGAGAAAAAAGGATAGAAGGGAAAAAAATGGAAACCAAGCTTTTGTAAATAAGGAGGGAAGGAGGGGTTGAAGGGAGGAGAGGGGAGTGGGGAAAAAAGCAGCAAGATATATCATGCACAGGTACAAATTCCCTACGATGAATCATTATGTACATCACTATGTATATCTAAATCATTATATACAACTGAATCACTATACACATCATCACTATGTATATCTAAAATGTACCATTAAAATAAAATTATTTAAAAACTTTAAAAGAAAGAAAAGCATGGGGATCTTATAATTAATAAGACTGAGAAGGCTCTGTCTTCATAGGTTTTCCACTCGATTTGAGACATAAAGAGAACAAACAAATGAAAAGAAAATTACAGCAAATAATGATAAGTGAAGGAGAACTAATTTGTGCCCAGAGGGCGACATTTAAATTTTGAGTTTAGTTCCCAAACAGATCCAGCCCTGGGAAGGTGAGGAACAGGAGTTTCACAGTGTTAGTGGGCTGACACGGGGGAGTGAAGGACAACCTACGGTTTCCAGCCTGAACTACATAAATGGTAGGGACATTTGTTGATATGGGAACAACTGGGGGATGACCACATTCAGCAAGGACATTCATAGCAGCTTTATTTAAAGTCATTCCAACTGGAGACAATTCAAATGTCCAAAAGCCAGTAAATAGAGAAAGTGTGGTATAACTACGCAATGGAATACTACTCAGCAATAAAAAGGAACAAAATCGTAATTTTCACACTGAAACATAACAGTAATGCCCAAACAAAAAAGGTAAACATAGTTATTGTACAATTCCACTTATATGAAATTTGCAGAATAAGCAAATCGATTCTGACAATAAGCAGTGGTTCGTTGGGGCTGGTTGTGGTAAAACTAGAGGGCAAAGGAGCATAAACAAAATTTGGAGGTGATAGAAACACTGTTCTAAAACAAGACTATTGTTACAAGTGCGTAACTATGTGTTAACTAACATAAAATACTTAAAATACCTATATTTTAAAATATATGTATACATATGTGTACACACACACACACACACACATATGTATCTCCAAAAGTTGTCAAATATGCAGGACTCCTCCACTTAAAGAAGAGTTAATGCAAAGCACATGTAATTCGGAAAAATTAATTTCAAAATATTAGTGTTAGCTGGAAAAAGTTAAGTGTTCCTACTTGGAGGAAACTTGAATACTTCTTTTCATATAAAGCATATGAAAACAATTGCTCATTTGTTTTCTCATTTACTACCTAATAGTTCATTAGAAACTAACGGTGTATTAGAGTGAATTCTCTGTAACAACTATCATTGGAGGTTAAAATTTAAGTAACACTGACAGTCTCATTCTGTTTTGTTTTTTGGGTGCTGGGGATCGAACTTAGGGCCTCGTGCTTGCGAGGCAAGCACTCTTACCACTGAGCTAAATCCCCAACCCCCTCAGAACACTGACAGTCTTAATTTGAAATTTTCAAAATATACACTTTGTTTTCACTTATACTTTGGTCATTAAAATATATACACTTAAGTAAAATATTTTAAAGTGCAAATAAACAATTCAACAAAATAAATATTGCTTTGGAATTTATGATCAAAGACAAAGAATTGATCTGGATAAATTTTGAGCCAATTCTCAATTTTTTAAAAATTTATGCACATGACCACGTTATGGCCCTACATGATATGGCTTCGTAAACGTATTTTTTGGTTGTTATTTTGGACTTTAAAAAACACAACTCTCTCCTGTAGGAAGAGTATGTACTGGATTTGTGCCACAGTTATAAGAGGATGAGATATTTTTTCCTGTCAATTATATAACCTGGTCTCATCAGATTGTTAGAATGCCCATGTCATATATGATTACTGATTGTGATATGTTGTACTTACACAGAATGTATCTATCAATTTGAAATTTTTGTAATATAGGCTTCTTCACAGCTTGAACTTTACTTGGGTGAAAAAAACTCATTACAATATAAAATTAAATTTTTTTTAAATGTTCAAGCCAACAATTCAAATTCAATAAATATTTGCTTAGAGTCCAAATTATGGTCACAGTCAAAGTACTCTCCCGGAGTGAGTTTTTCCAAGGTCCACTCTACAATCTGGCAGTTAGTCCAGTTCTATCCTTCTGGATCTTATCTCACATGGACAAATTCAGCTACTCAAAGAGTACTACTCTGCTATAAAGAAGGCCAGACTTGAGTCATTTGTAGGAAAATGGATGCACTTTGAAATGAGAATATTAAGTGAAATAATCAGACACACAAGCTTAAATGACTCATAGCTTTCTTTATTTGTGAACTTCAAGAATTTCTAAACCTGTTTATGAGTTAACCTATTTATGTGTATGTATTTGGCAACGATGTCTAATAATTTAAAAGTGCTCACATTCAGTTAAATGAAAGGTGATAAACATAAGTTGTGCAACCTGAAAGGTTTCTGTTGTAGACATTCACCTACTATGGTGTACATGTATTGCAAGATAAATAGGCATACTAATACCTTTCTAATCAAGTTTAACCTTTGTTCAACAATCATATATAAACATCACTGATTAAATTGTCAGGGCTTGGCTGGGGATTTAGCTCAGTGGTTAGAATGCTTGCTTCACAAACACAAGGCCTGAGTTCAATCCCTAGCACTAATAATAAATAATACATAAATAAATAAATAAATAAATAAATAAATAAATAAATAAATAAAAGAAATTGCCAGGGGTTTAATTCTTCCGACACATATTTTTTTAAAGAAAACTAATCAAGGTGCTTCTCTGCCTTATTAAACACAATGCACTGAACACAATCCAAGTTTGCTTTGACAACTAAAGATGACCATAAAGAGGAATCATTATATCCTGGAGCAATACTATGATGTCATTTCGACTGCCAAGTGCATGGAGTCATTTTTTCCTCATAAATGACTGTAACCTCTAAATTTTCTTTTCTTACAATTATATTTATTATGGATTATTCTATTTAATCAATTGCTACCAGATGGCATTTTCTCAGCCCTTGATGTTTCCACCTATAAAAGATAATCTCCCTAAACATCAATTAATTTGTACCGGCAAGTGGGTATGGAGTTAGAAACCTTACGTAATTGTGAAAAAAGCTAAGGAAACTGATGGAACCATAAAGTGTTTGAAATTTCTCAATGACGTACTATGTTTACTCTGGCTGCCCGGGAACCTCCTCACTGGCTTCCTTGTTTATATCCTGTTCCTAAAGGATGAGATTGCCAGATATTGAAATGGAATTAGTAAAATTACATATTGAATTTGGCACGCTTGGATTACTTTCAGGAAACATTAGACATGTAAAAATCATAGTCTTAACTATTAATATTCAAATAACAGTATACCTAAATTCATGCATTTATTTATTCTTTGGTATCGGACAACCAATAACTGAATGAATTCAATAAATTTCCCACCATTTTCCATCCAAAGCAAACATAGCAGTGTTTTGTGCAATAAGCTTATGTTGTACACACACACACACACACACACACACACACACACACCCCAGTTCAGAAGGATATAAAGGAGGAAAGGACTTGCTGCCCTGTCCTCTCATTTTCATTTTTCAAAATTAAGCACTATGAATGTAAACTTATTTCTAAAGAGATGTGAAAGATGTAGCAAACAAATAGCTGTTTAGCTTTCATAGGTCATACAAAGAGAAAATACTCTTTAACAGGGACGTGTTTTACAACTCGGTTCCACAATTACGAAGTTCATTTATCAGAAGTATTGCAGGGCTGGAAATAGCAGCTTGGCTTTGAATTGGTGGGTACAATTTTTCCAACTCTTCTGAGTTGCCAAGTTGTCATTCTAGTGAGGTTATGCATGACCCAGTATAAAGCATCTTTTCATTCTGAATTCTAGCAAGGAACTGAGTTTCCAGTATGAAGAAGTACATGCACAGTTTGCCTTTTATTTGCAAAAGTGCTTTCAGTAGAAGTTTCTTGAAAACGAACACAGCAGCCTACGAAGTCAAAAGCATTCAGTACGTATTGATTCGTTTGCTCATTCACGTATTCATTCGGCACATATTTATTGCGTACTTCACATGCACCAGGCAGAATTTAGGCACTTGGAAAACAGCAGAGAATATCCTAGTGGCAAGAGAACACAGCGAGTTTGGGTAACAGAATTGTATTTTTTATAGTAATAAGGATTAAGGAAAAATAAATGTAAAAATAATACGGGTTGCGCTAAAGTTATATTTTTACTCAAAGGCCAAAATAAGGCCTTCTTTAAAAGACATCTGAGAAATTACACGAAGAATGTGAAAAAGGAAGCCATTCAGATGCACGGGAGCAAACTATACAGGCAGAAGGAACAGCAAGTGTCAAACCCGGAGGAGAGATTTTGCTGCATGTGTATAAAAAGGGTCAGCATTTTAGGGCAAAATCAAATGAGAAGGAAATAGTAGGAGAGGAGGCTTGAAAGGTGACAGACGATCAGACCATGTATTCCGTAGTAAGGCTGCTGACCTTTAGTCAAAGGAAGCCAGGGGAAAATGCAAGCAGGTGAGTGTTACGGTTTGAATTCTATTTTAATACTCTATAGTAAGAGCAAACTTGAGAGGGGCAAAGGTTAAAGCAAGGAGACAAGATAGAGGGCTACTGCAATAATTCAAAAAGGGAACCATGGCTTTTACAAGGGGAGGGTGGACTTTAGATGTATTTTAAAGGGAGAATCTCAGAATATTTGGTATTTGGAGGTGGGGGCTATTACAATAAGAAAACAAGATAACTCCCAGATGTTGTAGTTGGATAACAGGGGAATCTAGTTGCTAATTACCAAGATGAGATACAAATTTGTAAGTCATTGGTATACAGCATTAAAAATATGTAGCTGGCGATGATTGTGAATAGGAATATGCCCTGTGGGCCATGCCAATGCTTAGAGGTTGAAAAGGTAAAGAAAAATGAATAAAGAGACTGAGAAAATGAGAAAGGCAGAAGAAATTTTAGGATGAGGAAACCCACATGAAGAACATTTCCAGGAAAAGACGGTGACCCTGTATATAAAATACTGCTCACAGATTAAGAAAGATGAAAACCAAAATTTACACATGGAACATGAAGGTCATTTTGACCTTGGTAAAAGCCATTATGTTAATACATTAAGGTCAAATGTCTAATTGGAGGTGGTTTCAAGAAAAGACAGAAAGTAATTAGCGATTATAACATGTAGCCATACTTCTAATACTTTTTTTTCCTGGAACAGAAAACAGGGCGGTAGTCAGAGGAAAAAGTGGAGTCCAAAGAAAGTTTTCTTTTCTTTTCTTTTTTCCCATTTTTTAAAGACAGGAAAAATAATATCCTTTCAGGCAGATGATGCATCAGAGAGAAGAGAATTACAAGGTTAATGTCCATGAGAAGGTAAGGGTAGATGGCTTTTGACTATAGGTAGGTCAACTTAGGTCAAAAGCTTGGGAAAGTCATCTATAGTAACTGGAAGAGAGACAGCACTTTGGGAAACGATGATCCTACAGGTACAGGTGTGATGGTGGAAGAGCCCATACAACATGGATCTATATCCACTATTGAAACCGCAAAGTTGAAAAGTGTCACATTTCTTTATGATATGAGCTACATCCACAAGACATTCAGACATGTAGTCAAAAAGCACACTTATACAACCAAGCATCTGTGAGACAATGTATATAACAGTATTTGCATTTCTTCCAATATCTGTGATAGTTTGACATCTACATCCTCCATTTACCTTGGAAGAAGTCTTCGGTTATGTATTACATGCTTTGTTAGCTTCCTTTTCTTAGAACCAAAATGTCTGTAGATTCATTCTATTTCACGTGAATAAACATCATGGGTAGGAGTTACCAAAGTGATCACAAAATCTGTAACAGTCCCAGGCCCACTGACTGACTATATAAATTAAAACTTGATACAAGCTTCCCATTAATCTTCTCATTTTACATCTGGATCCAAGAAAACAATATAAGGGAGGTGGACTTGGAGCTGTAACTTCAAAAATTTTAAATATTGAACAATGTCAAATAAATAAAAAACAAATGTCTCCAAATCTTGCTTAGGGGGTTGTTTTTGAAATGACAATATTCTAGTGGGTTCTTCAACTAACTCAAAATGTACGAATTTCTTTCTCTTCTTCGTTAAAACCTGTGTTTGCTCTTATATTTCCATGTACCTAGAAATCACCTGGGATCTTGTTAAAATGCAGATTTTGATTCAGAAGATCTGGGGAAAGGTCTATAATTCTGCATTTCTAACAAGGACTCCGGTTCTACTCATGCTCTTGATTATCTGAAAAGATCTGGAGTAAAAAGATCTAACCTATACCAGCATTTGCACAGAAGTTGATATAATAAACTAATTATCCCATTCTTATTTTGGAGGGTTTCTTTTAAAAATGGTAGAATTAAAGGATATCTTAGTTATCAAAATGTATATTCCTATAATAGTGTATAAATGCAGTATATATAGACAATTTCAATGTCTCCTTAAAATAGGTACCAGGTTCCAATTAAAAACAAATACATAAAATTCATAACAATCCCTCAATGCAGAAGAATTTGCTGGTTTCATTTCCCACATTATTGCCGGCAGCACAAAGCCTAATTTCATAGTAGTCCATTCATTAAACAACATAAAAGAAATGTAAATTAAGTTAAAACGTGGACATCTATGTTGGATCTGACACACTGATCACACACCACAGAGGAAACAAACCAACCATACAGAATTATTTAAAATTACAATCCCGTAAGCGGCAATGAACGATCTGCTACGACGCTGCGGAGCTGTTTTTCCCACACCTGCTCCCACTTGCCAGGTTAGACTGGCTCAATCTGCTCTGCCAGGATCACAATCATTTGAACAAACCCCCTCAGGGCAGCAATATCCAGGCAGCCAGTGTTGTCCCAGAAGAGCCCCTGACACGATTCCCCATGAATCTGTAATTTTGTTTATGTATATTAAAAGCATGGCACAGGGAAAAGACAGCATGCTACCAATGGGAAAACTTCCCAACCTGCATTCACAAAGCAATAAGGTGTCTCTGAAACATGGTGAAAACTCAGTATTCACGGTGTTCATGCATTAAAAGCAGGTAAGGGACATTCTTTAAAGGTCCATTTTCACAAATGCTATCATTCTAGAAGGCGAGTTCCTACAAACCACACTTGCAGGAACAAGATTTAAATAACAGATCAAACAGTAAATATTTTGTCATATTTTGATAGTGAAAGAGGAGCTAAGAAAAGTCTAACATTATTAGGACATTCAGATGCTATGTAAGAAGTTGTTCGTTCTACAGTGTATCATTTCATGGTTGCAGAATCACATTTTAATCCACTTTTATAAACACACACACATCTGCATATATGACTTGTTTCTGCCATTACATGAGGAAAAATAAGAGTTCAGTTTTATAATTCTTTATATTGATGACATCCTCATTATTTAAACACTCCAGTGCACTCATGAAAACATATACGTTACTAATTAACATTATTTGGAAGAAAAGAAAGAAGATTAATGTTTTACAGCAATGACCAGAAAGGTCTCTCTTGAGAAGATCAAGGTGTGTGCGTGAATATACATAAATGTCCACCAGTCTGCTGGGGGAAACAGTGAGTCCCCCTTAACTAAGTGACTAATTCAGTAAATTTTCATTTTCTAGCTAATACAACTCCTACTTTTTAAGTTACAACATTATGCTACACAGAGTATAGGGGATTTAAACTGCCAATTACTTATTTCTACTGTACAAGTAAGAAATCCAAGGGAAATGTATGAATAAAATGATTTTGTATGCTTAAAACAAAATAGACTATCAGCTCTTGGTGCATGAAATATTTAAGAGCATATTAATTCTTTCCAATCACTAGGTACATATACATAAGACTACGCTGTGTCATTCACTACAAAAGAGAACACTGATTTCTTTCCCATACACTATTGCAACTGATTCTCACAAACACATTCATGAAATTGCTTTGTTAACTATAAATTTTATTGACGTAAAAAACTTTTTTGGTTTCCTGAGTCAGAAAATTTGCCTCTGTCTCATCCTTTTTATCATCATAATCAGTATAATTTTATTAAGGAATCATAGTGTTTGGTTTTTGTTGGGTGCTAATAAACTAGGCCAAAAGAAAATGAATTTCATGGCAAGAAATCAAAGACTGTACATCAGGGCTGTCAAAATGAGAATAGCAAAGAGAACAGCTATGTGCATTCCTTGGAAAATCCCATTCAGAGGTGGAAGCGGTGGTATTATTAAATGCTTATTGAAGACGTTCTATAGGAAGCACTATATCGAGTGCTTCATTTAAGCCATCCAATAATATTCCAAGGTAGCTGTTGTCATTCTCATATTGTTCTGGGCACAGAATCAGAACAGATTCCAACCTGGTTCCATATGATTCCAAAACTTAAGCACTTTTCACAACTGGATGAAAAGCATGAACTAATGAAAACAGCAAATTTCCCAGATAAAATCCTCCTCAACAACACACAGCCTAAACAAATACCATAAAATATTATATACTGAGTGTGGATGGACCTAGTATTTTAATATCTAAAATATAAAACTTCTGGATTCCAGAAAGACTAAAACAGTAGAATTGTTTACAGTTAACTAAAGATCTGGATCCATTTTTGTTTTCCTTTAGCTGATACAGAATCTTATACAAGTTTGAATTAAATGATAATTTTGCCTGTAAAGTTTCATAATTCTGAAGTAATTAGGGTTCACTTTTTCCCAATTCAGACCGAGACTTTTTGATAGCTAATGGAATTTTAACAATCTTTTATAATCAGTAACCTCTTTCTTATCTAGCACTATTTATTAATTCATTTTTATATTTAAAAACCAAATTTCAGCACCCATCTTCAGGGTCTTCAAAAGTATATCTTTCTATAACCTGAAAGAGATTTTACCAAAGAAATATGATTTACTAAAATCTCAGTACTATAACCATTAAGATCCAACATGTTTAACTACCTTACTCAGGGTAGCATAAGCAAACAAAAATTTGTTAGGAATTCACTCTAAATGGCAATGCTATGCTTCAAACATGAAATTCAATTCTCTTAATGAAACAGAAACTTCTTGGCACTATCTAACACGTATACATTATCTACTGTGGTAACCTAAGGAGAAATAAATTAAGTTTCTACTTGTAAACAGAATCTCATTAAAGGCATGAATTTGTGGAAGAAATGTTAAGAAATCATGATCTAGTGATTAAGACAGTATGACTGTCAGTCAACAAAAATGTTCCCCAATCTGCCATTGACTTAAGTATTTGTCCTTGAAAAAATATTCCTATTCCACCATCTTTCAAGTCATCCTGCTTTTAAAGGATGTTTACAAAGAATTTTGGCATTTAGAATATTTTTAATGATATTTCAGAAATTCAGGGCATGAATCATTACTTGGGTGTAAAAAGATTTTAAGGATGTTTGAATCAATAATAAAAATTTAAATGTACATTTATTTTTACCTATTCTTAACACTAGACTTTAAAAATAATTTTAAGGGTTCTTAGTATCATGAGTTTTGGACAATTTCATATACTGTTTGGAAAATATTTTTTTATGTGGTTCTGGGATTGAATCCAGAGCCTCGCACATGCTGGGCAAGTACTCTACCACTGTGCTAAAGCTCAGCCTCAAAAAAATACCATTTTATGTGTTTTGCTCTTTCAAATCTTTTAATTAGAGACTATTTTTTAATTCCACTAACAAAAGCCAAAGAAAAAAATTTGCACCTATAAATATTTAAAGACACAAACTTTGTTTACCTAAACAAAAATTCATCATAGAATTTACCAATACAAATATATTACCCATTTTTTCAGGAAATATTGAGCATTCAAAGATAAAGGGCTTAAACTTTAAAAGTAATTATTGCATCATTCTTTTTACCTGGAATTCTACCGCTTTCTTAAAACTTTCAAATAAAAAGAAATACATAGGGAGAAAACCAGGATACAAAATAACCAGGTACAAAATAACCATGTTGATAGTGATCATTATGTATACAATGTACCAATACATGTTCTTGGTAAAAATAATAAAAAAATTAAAATAATACATAAATTTAGCCCTAAATAAATAATATCAATTTGTTGGCACCAAAATAATGATGCAAAAATATTATATCTTTAAAAATATGTTAATAATAAACACTGTAACATATTTTTCATTCCTATAAGCCAGGGAAAATATTTGCCTTTGCTGCTGCTTCTTCTTTTTTTTTTTTTTTTTTTTTTTTTTTTTTTTTTTGGTGCTGGGGATCGAACTCGGGTCCTTGTGCTTGCAAGGCAAGCACTTTAACCACTGAGCTAAATCCCCACTGCTTCTTTATAATAAGCAGGCTTAAATAGAACATGGACACTAAACTGTCTAAGTAGTGAAATCTAGTTGGAGAAATTTGCTTCTGAAAATTAGCTAGTCCATAAGTAATGCAACAGTCTGCATTTCAAGTACTTTTTTTTTTTTTTCCAGAAAATTGACATACAGATTTAGGTGACTAGTGCAAGCTTCTGTATCTGACATTCAATTTCTTCATGTATCTTCCCTAAGCCACAAGCAATGATTACCAGACTGGACACTCATAAGGAACATCATAAGAAAATCAAGAAATAGAGTAAATTCAAATGAAGTCTATAGTATGCTCATTGTATTGTAAAATGCATTCAGAGTAGGGCGAGAAGGAGAACAACAACTTTTAGATGATTAATGAAATACCAATTGTAGTCTCCAGGAGTTGGCATGAAATTCTGTCGATTTTTATGTATGTCTGAAAATTTTCATAGTGTTGGGAAAGTAGAACCCAATGTTACTTACCAGATCACTAAACTCCACATGTAATATATTAATGTCAATATTGCCTTTACCATTTGTCATTTTCTTCTAACACGTAAAGTGAAAACAAACCATGAAAGCATTTTAAGTATCTATTAACCAACACTTCCTCTTTCCACTTCACACATTATACTTTAAAATCTATTCTGGGGCACCTGCTTGGAAAGTTGGCGGGTCTCTTCTCGATGCACACATACACTTTAAATTAAGAAATTCCAGGTAAATCCCATTAAATGCTCTGACCCAAACCTAAGAAAGCAGTACTTGTTTAAATAATGACTGTTGTTCGTTTCCCTGAAAATTAATGAGTCAGCCATGTGAATAGAAGAAAAAAGACAAAAATATGGATACGTTATGTTTAAAAGTTCAATATGTACCATAAATGAAGCAAAAGATACACACTAAATATGTTTTCATTGAATGACAATTTAAACATTTCTGAGTCTAATGATTTTATTTATTGAACTGTGGCACATGGGAGTGTGGGAGTACAGTACACTCAGAGAGCTAGAAAATCAGGAAACTGAAGGTGTTTTCCTACAGCAGGAAACAAAAAAGAGTGGACAGAAAATAAATGTTGCTCCTTCCACCTGAAAGTAGTGAGGTCATATACTTAAGGTGTATAGGCCACTGGAGTTGGCGTCAGGAGTTCTGTAAAATACTGGAGTTAGGAAAAATACTATGACCAAAGACTCAATCATCATTCTCTACAAAATGAGAGAGAACAAAAAAATTAGTCTCTCAGTGTAAGCCTACTTCAGCATGGTCATGCCATGTGAAAACTGGTAATTTTGATGAAATAAGCTTTCTGTTTTATAATGGCTTTAAATGGTTATCTGAAGAAAAGAGCGACAGAGAAATAGGAAGTTATTATCTTACAAGAAATGGTAGTCTTTTTTCCTACAGACCTAGATACGGGTAGAAATAAAGCCAGAGTATATGTAGTGAAAACTGACTCACCCTGGACCCAAGGTAAAAAAATCGGGATTCTAATGTAGACTTTGCCTGATCAAAGCACATACATTTTAAGTTTCCACCTCCGCAAGTTCTGGGTGGTTCTCGAAGATTTTAAAAATCTGAGTAGTTCTGTCTGGGTGTTCTGAAAGAGCCTTTCTGCATGTAAAAGCTAACGTTTATGGCACCCAAACACCTGGCGCACTTTCATTTATGACCAAGAGGCTGCTGAACTACATGTGACAATCAATCAACTGGATATAGTTGATTATATACAGAGATGTACATAGAAAATAAGGAACAAGAAATCACATACAGGAAGAATATAGGTAGTGTCAGTGAGTTAAAATCCAGATGATAATAAACAATTTATGAAGATCCCTTTTACACAGGATTGAGAAAAGAAAGTTTGAACAGAAAGGTAAGAGTAAAATAACAAGTTAATAAATGTGTCTTCTTTGTACAGCTAAAATCAACCAACAAAATAAGAGAATTCAGGGAATAGAAACTGTCTTTGACAAAAAGCAAAAATAAAATGGAATTCAAATTAACATCTTGTTTATATAATAGATAAAATACTATTTAATAATTCCAGTCGAAGACTATCCAAGGAAAGAAGAAATAAAAAAGAAGAACTAAGACAATGCAGGGTTGTCTGAACTTCCTTAGGACGAATGAACTTATTAAGGATAAAAAGCTGCTTAAACAACCCAGAGAAGATAAGGTGGATAACAAAAAGAATAGCTCTATAAGAGTTATGTTTTTAAATTTTATTTTGCAAAGAAATAAAAGTGCCAAAAACTGTTATGAGTGGGATTCTCCTTTTATTTGTCTTATGGAAGAAAAGATCAAAGGAGGAATGGATTCTGTTTTTGTAGAATTTGAAATTCATAAAATGTGAGGACCTCTATAAGAAAAAAGAATATGAAAATAATATTACAAAACTAGGTAGAAATATAAATATTTTAATAAGAAGGAAATTGTATCAGATGATTTTTATAAGTCTAATATACCAAAAATATCATATGTTGCACAAAGATACCATAATATTTTCATGATAATTTTTCCTACTTTTTTGGCTATGTACTCTGATCACTTCTTCAAAAGACTAAGATTTTGCAAAATTGTCTGGGGATTTAGCTCAGCAGTTAGAGTGCTTGCCTAGCAAGCACAAGGCCCTGAGTTTGATCCCCGGTACAAAAAAAAAAAAAAAAGAAAAAAAGATTTTGGAAAATCATTTTCTACAGAGAAAAGCATAGGATGTTCAAATTTTTATTTCTCATTTGGACTGTTTCTTTCAAATCATTAATCTCTTCTGGCAATGTCATATAAAGTGTTAGAATTTCCATCAAACATAGAAAAGCATTTATTAATTTCTATATGATCCTGCATGAGTAGGAAGAATTTTCTGGCTTTACAAATGGCAGCTTTATTTGTTCTGTAGTACTCACATACATCCTTAGCCAGGCTGCACTTTGCATATAAATGACATTCTACCATCTTTGGCCCTGTTCTTTTATTATGAATGGAAGTGTTAAAGAGTTTAAAAAAAAAAATAGAGAGCAATATTAACTAAACTGTGGTTAAAATAGCTTCATATTACATATTTTACAAAACCTTACTACTATCTGACCCTGTTGTCATGTTCCTTCACAGGGTTTTAAAAGAAACCAGCCTACATCTTAGGCTCACAATCAACATCGTGCCTCTGAGTACAAGGCACTTTAGGCCAGGTAAGAACCAGAAAGCTTAAGGAAACAAATTGATTTTAGAGCCACACGATGGTGAGTTTGAAATGCAATGGATTTAAACAATCGGATCCCTAAGTTCAAATATTGTGGCACTCTCTCCATTTTCGGTCTGTAACTGTATGAAGCACATATAACAACATAATTCTTCCTCATTACGTGTATGTACAAGTGTGTCTGGAACTGGCTATGTTCACTAACCCATCAATAATACTCCACAAATATCTTGGTATGTTCGTGTCTATTTGCTCCAAATTCATGTGGCATTATTAATAATAAAATTATTTGCATATCTAATTAAGGTGAAGATCAAGATAAGACCATAGTGGATTAATATGAGCCCTAAGAGAAGGTCTTTATAGGAAAGCAAAACGAAGACCTTGTGAAGATGGAGGCAGAGATTGCTCTGAAGTTTCTATATGCCAAGGCACACCAAGGATCCCAACGAGCCCCAACAGGTAGGAAGCTTGACATAGACCCTAACTGAGCTCCCAGAGGGACCGACCCTATTGACACCTCAGTTTGGAACTTCTGCCTTCCAGAATTGTTAGAGAATGCATTTCCGTTTCTGTACATCACCTACTTTGTGGTAATTTATTACAGCTGCCCCAGGAAATGAATACATTATTTTTACACAGAAACAACTCAAAATTGTTCAGTATAATAGTAGATTTGTAAACTGTATTTTTATATGGAACCATGGAATGAATGAGTTCTCCTTAAAACACAGAAAAACTGGGTTGGGGATTTGGCTCAAGTGGTAGAGGGCTTGTCCTAGCAAGCATAAGGCCCTGAGTCCGATCCCCAGCATTTTTCTGCCCCCCAAGAAAAAAACCACGAAACATAGCAAAATCTTTCCACAGAGTATGCCATACCCCAAATGATGTCTCTTTAGTCCCCTAAATACTCAAGCAACTGAGATATCAAAAAAAGGAACAGAAATTTTGTATTATTTCTGGAAAAAGCTAACAATTCCATGAAATTCCTTTTCATTACCAGTACTATAAAAACAATACAATAGAATCTTGCGCTTGATATTTTCTCTAAATTTCTAAATTCTAACATGTTGGCTACTTGTTTTGGGGAGAGGAATCAATAAAGAGAATACTTAATCACCACAATCAATGGCCCATTTTTCCTTTTTTCAAGTTATATTATTCCACCTCTTTCTTTACATTGGATTTCCATTTATTAATGATATATAAATTATATTAATATATTAATGATAATATATTACTATATATTATATTGATGCTATATTAATGATATTAATAATAGTAAATTGTACTTAATGGTCATAATGATGGTGCTTACTAACCTCAATAATCACTTCTCAGTTGAAACTGTAATTATTCCATCTTTTCATTGGTTCACAACTATCTCAGTGTTATTTATTCTGCTAAGTACTAAGGTCCTAGATTGCAGGTCTATCTTCTGTACAAATTTTTCTTCACTCACAGTGCTTAGAACAATGGGGGAAATCTCTCAGATATCCCTCAAATGTTTCTTGCCTTGAAATACATTTGTTACATGGACAGTAATGTTGACATCTCTACAGAAAGGGACTCGGTTTCAGAAGCTCTTCAATTACGAAGGACTCCAGGACAATCCATTTGAGAATATTTGAATTCATGTTCATTCAAAATGAAATCCACTTACAATTTGTTTTTGCAAGATGCTATAGCTGTATTAGTGGCTTTCCTTTCGCCAACGAAAAGTGATCCTTGGCCACATTTAACTGTGCTGGTGGAATGCCAAGGAAAAGCTCTTCATTAACATATACTCAGTAATTACCAAAAGCACATAGACACATCTCATTTCTACCCTGCCATTATGCTCATTGGCCTGGAAAATGGGATTGGGCCAAGTGGAACCGTCCCAAGCACATGCACTATATATTCCTGGAAGGAGAATCACAAAATGCTCTATAGACAAGGAGTCTGTCTGTGTACTTTGGTACACAGACTTCTCGTGGACAGTTTTTACAGTGGTTCTGTCAAAACGACCATAACATCTTAAGCACTATGCACTTGTCATTCCTTAAAGTATCGTGATTCTATCAAGAATATTATTTCTTCACTATAAGAATGCTTTTTAATTATAAATCCCATGTTGGAAAATATTTTCTCATTGTATTTTATGCTTGAATCTAAGATAATTTTTAAAACCTCAGAATTACGTGTGGAAACTTTTCTCACTCAAATCTTCAGTCCCCTGCAATGAAAAGAGATATGCAATAGAAAAGCAGCCTCCTACAGTACTGTGTGAATGAACAAAAAGAGGACTACAGGATCAATATAAACTTCCTGTGTCAAGTAACCTCTGGATAGCAGCCCAGGGTAATGCTCCCTTTACCGTGTTTCCACATGGTGCAGAAGGTGGAACTGAGCTCTTATTAGATGCATACAGTTCCTTCCAGGCTTCCAAGGCACGATCTCGCCTGTACGAAAGATCCTTTACAGGCTGTAAGAGCGTGTTGCGGGAGAGGCACAGGATGAACATGTGCTATCACTTGTTCAGCGTATCACTACATATCTAGTCCTCAGGACATTACGGTTAGCTCAAGAAAACAAAGACCCTGACTTTGAGAAGCGTGCGATCTACAGGCCACAACCTAATGTACATCATGCTTATTTTCTGTGGGTTTCGATGCCTCAGTCTTTTCACAGCACCCTGGGAGCACTAAAGAGATCTACAGATAAAACGAGGCAATCATTTTAAGCTTTCTGAAAGTTCCTGGAAGCATTCATGAAGAAGATAAACATTATACATAAAGTGATCGCATGTCTAATTTTCACTTGTAATACTGCTTTATACAATAAAGATGTATACACTAACAAGAAAAAGCCTGTTGGTAACATTAGGTTTAAATTCTTTCACTAGAAAAATGTTTATGATGTAATAGTGAGACAGGTTCATATATATTTTGCTACACAGACTTAAGAGTCATGCAGTGAAACAGGGCTTCCTCTCGCCCTCTCATTTTAACCACCACGATATAACAGGATGTGAGGAACGGCCTCAGTACGCCTGCTATTACGAAAGAGAAGGCCACAGCGATTCAGGCCCACAGACTCTTGAACTAACTGGATGGTGCAATACAATTCTCTGCTAAGCCTTCATTACCTATCTGAGAGTCAAAGGAGTTGTGTGATGAAAGCCCAAAGCAATGCTCTTGCATAATGAAAATGTTTTTCATGTTGTTCCAAGTACCAGACCCTATCAATGGAGTGAGGCTCCTTTTAGTCAGGGGTCCTTTATTAGTTAGTTAGGGGTCCTTTTATGAATCAAAGTTTTCACTTGTCTATGCCCTAGGTGTCACTGTAACACCAATTGAAACATGCTGTCCTTCTTAAATTGACTATGCATTTTAAAAAGATGACAATACTTTTGCTTTATCTTACATAACAGTTTAAAAACTCATTTACTTAGTTGAAAATTCTTCCAAATACCCACTGTAAGTCAATTTACAATTTTAGCCACTTTTCCATTGGGAAGATGAGAACCAATAAATAGATAACCAATAAAGGGAATCTAAGGAAAATAATCCGAATTGATATCAATATATCAGTTATCAGATGTTTTTAGATTTAACTTAATAGTAAAACAGAGAATCCATTTTCTAAGACATACATTTATACATTCTACCCTAAGCTTTACCAGCTAGAGCAAGGGCGAAGTAGAAGCTATCCTACTAGGTTGGAAGTCTCTAATGTTTCATTAAAATATAATTATCTTTTTCAGTTTCTCTCTTCACTGCTCAAAGATGACCCTATCCTCTCAGGTGCATTCAACACAAAAGGATAATTAATAAATCCTAAAATCTATTAATATAACTCAAAAGACAGGAAAGGGAGATTGGAGAATGAATTTGCAAAACATAAGCCGTTGAAGCAACAAAGCCCTCCTCTGCCTCAACTGTAAGCCAGCAGACAGCGTGCAATCCATCATTTACTTTGTCTTTGAAAATTAGTTTAAAAGTGGGTGGTGAATGATCAAACACATTTTAAATATGAAGCCAGCAGAGAGTCATGTGGGGTCCTTTTATGAATTGAAGTTTTCACTTCCCCATGTCCTAGGTGTTACTGTAACCACTGAAGCGGCAGATAGTATATAGGACACAAGGAGCCATTGTGCTAATCGGTCTCAGCAGACCTGACGGTGCACTCTGCTACAAAAGCAATTTTCATTTTGAATACCAATACTCATTGAGAGAAGGGTAGTGCTCCGAAAATACCACAGTGTGAGTGACTTACAGTCTCTGTTTCAATACTATGTATCCTGCCCTACTGTCTCCCGTTCCCACTTCCCTTGCTGTTAACTTTAGGCTTATAGATGAAATTCCTTCCTTCTTTTTACTCTGAAAACCAATAATAAGAGGAGGGACACTGTTATACTGACATTAAAGAATATTTCTTTTTCCCAAACACCTTCTCATTCAGAATAAGACGTAACCATGCATAGGGAGACTTTCAATCGGAAATTTCTGTTCTGGGGCAGACAAGCGTTCCTGTTTGAGAGGGAACTCTTCCCTAAAAAGAAAGCCTCCATCAAAAATCAAACCAGAACTGCTGTCACAAGACAGAACCTTGCCTACAGCTTCAGGAAACCTTGCCGGTTCCTTTTTGGAGTCTTTCTTACTAGGCTTTAAAGAGGCTTTCGATTTTTTTAAGGGAGATCTCGAGACAGTTACCTACTGAACCACTAATCTTTCACCACTGCTGCTAAAAATGTACGTTTCCAAATTTAAGTGCACCGCCTCCTTCTTGGAGAGATGATCCCACAAATGAATGAGGTGCAGGAAAGAAAAAGCCTCATATTTCAACCGAGGAGAAAACTTGGTGACAGCATTATGAGTGCTAGTGGGTTATTCTCTGAATGTTTCTACAGGCCAATAAAAAATTTAAAAATATAGAGAACACCTGCCAAATAAGTTTGAATTTAAAACAGCAGCTAATAAATTTAAGGAGAAATTAAGACTTTCCTAAAGGTAAGCGCAAAACCACAACCAAAAAACAAATGAGATATTATATTCAGTTTTGTTCACAGAATCAAATGTTATTGCGTAATATTTTTAATTTTGATTTATTTCCTCCATTAAACCAATCAGAAATAACCAAGAGTAATTTATACTTTTCTAACAAGCACATACCTGAAGTTGAAGGCTTTAAAATCCAGATTTAGTTGATAAATGAAGCCTAAATATTCAGTATAGATGATTAAATGCTAGTCAAAGCTATTCTAAATTACGGCTGTGCACACACAGAGTGTACAAATGCTAAAATATAACACAACACCAAATTCAGTTGCCTCTTGCTCAACAAGCCTTAATCAAATGCGAAAAGCTAAATTGAAGAGCTGACTTGTGAACATGCATTTCAATAAACCATAATGTTTGTGAAATCAGAACATGGAAAAAAGAATATCAATAGAAAAAAAATAATTCCCCATGAAAATTACCCATTTACCATTTTCATGTACAAATTTACAGACTATTACTGGATACTGACACATAATAATAGAAGCAAGCTCATAGGTAAAAAGATACCAGAATTTATTCACAAGTTAAAAACAAATACAAAACCTCATTAACTCATTTCCGCCTTGGGATAGGTTACTAGTTTCTTTAGCTTATTTTAATCTTTAAGTTTCAGTTAACTATTTTAGCAGAGAAAAACAACACTTACATTTTAATAAAATACAATTCCCACACTCCCTATAAAAATATACACCCGGCATTCTCATTTCTTTATGAAGAGGAGACCTCAAAATTTCTATACTTGTCACTATTAGTTCAGGCACAAGAAATGATAATATAGCCACTAGCAATCTAATTAGGGCTTGAGGTCACTTTTAGTACATCAGGTATATTTTAGGGGACAATCAAGCCAAAACACATGTCTGTTTTATTTATAAGTATTCGAATATCTACAGTGTGATATGCCCAATAAGGAACGAATTTTTTTAACTTAAATAACCACTATGTCAACTGCCCACTACAATTTCTAAAAGATGGTGGAGAACCACAAATGTTACCTCACAAAAGCTGAGATTGACTAGGTGGAGTGCCAAGAAAGAATGACTAAAGTTATCAGGTTGCCAATGAATCTCACTGTAATTCTCTATAATGTCTTGTCATATTCTAGAAAAGAAATTCTTTTGATTACATTTTAAACTTTGATCAAACAATTTAATTTAAAAAACACATTTTAGGAAGAATGGAATGGAATCAATGGAACAAGCAAGGTCTCAATACGAAATAAATCATGGAAAGCTCCTTTTAGCTTTTGAGATATTTTTATTATATGACATACCAACTATCCATTATAAACATGTAAATATTAATGTATTAGTATTTCTTAAGTGGGGCATCTAACAAAAAGGTTGCATTGCTGAAATAATGTTACTATTACTAATAAAGTATTTCACATATACTTTTCATTTTCTACTTCAAGAAACTTTTCCGCAAAGATGGCAAATATTTTGCCTTTTGCAGACCTAAATTCTAGGTATGTGTCATAAGTTCTCAGTTCTATGCTGTGGTACAAAAAGTCACAAAGGACATATCAACAAATGATTGTGGCTATGTTTCAATAGATCTTCATTTATTAAAACAGTTGTTACTCCAGGAGTGGTCCATGGGCATTAGCTTGGTAAGTCCTACTGTTTCTGTCCACTAGAAGAACTGCTGAGTTTTGGTTTTTTTTTTCTGTAAATCATTATCAACTATTCATGTCATCATGTTTTGATCCTTTTACACTGAAAATTTATATGAGAAAGACATACTTGTACTCAAAAGAATTCTAGAGAGCCTAACTTCTGTTTTAGGTCTTACATTCAGAGGAAGAATTAGATTAATTTATACTGATCTTTCTGTCTTCAGAAGACCTTCTTAAAAAGTGGAAACATCCACTCAACAAAACATTAACACTTTTGCTTTTCTTGCAAAAATAAAGTGATTTAAAATATGAACCAAAAAAAAAAAAGAAATTGTTTTTAAAATCCTTTTAGGAAGCAACCATTACCCTGATACCAAAACTAGAGAAGAATCCAACAAAAAGAGAACAGCAGGCCAATCTCATTCATGAACATAGATGAAAAAAATCCTCATTAAGATATTGGCAAACAACCATGTACAGGTACAAAATAAATGTGATGAATGTGATCATTATATGTAAAATGTACCAATACATGTTCTTGGTTTAAAATAAAAAAAAAAAGATATTGGCAAACAAAATGCAACAAATTATCAAGAAGATTATACACTATGACCAAGTACGATTCATCCCAGGGATGCAAGGATGGTTCAACATACACAAATCAATAAATGTGATGCATCGTATTATCAGAGCCAAGAACAAAAACCACATGATCATCTCAATAGACACAGAAAAAGCATTTGACAAAATCCAACACCCATTCATGATAAAAACCCTGCAGAAAATTGGAACAGACAGTCTTTATCTCAATTTGATAAAAACTATGACAAACCAACAGCCAACCTCATACTAAATGGTCAAAAAATTAAAGCTTTCACTCTAAAATTCAGAACAAGACAAGGATGTCCACTCTCACCACTCTTATTCAATATAGTTCTGCAAAGCTTAGCCAGAGAAATCAGACAAGAGAAAGAAACAAAAGGAATAAGGATAGGAAAGGAAGAAGCTGAATTATTATTTGCAAATGACATGATACTCTAGATAGAAGACCCCAAAAACTCTACCAAACGACTTCTAGATTTAATAACCAAATTCACGAGTGTAGCCGCATACAAAGTCAAAACTTAGTAATCAGTAGCATCCCTGTACACAAATAATAGACTCACTGAGAAAGAAATTAGGGAAACAACATCTTTCACAATAGCATCCAAAAAAATGAAGTACGTAGGAATCAATCTAACAAAGGAAGTAAAAGATCTATACATTGAAAGCTACAGTACTCTGAAAAAGAAGATCAAAGAAGATATCAGAAAATGGAAAGAAATCTCTTGTTCTTGGTAGGAATAACCAATATAGTGAATATGACCACACTCCCAAAATTGTTATACAAATTTAATACAATTTCAATCAAGATACCAATAATATACCTCACAGAATTACAGGAAACGATCCTAAAATTCATTTGGAACCAGGAGAAATCTAGAATAGCAAAAGCAATTGTCAGTAGCAAAGGCAAAACAGGGGCGATCGCAATCCCTGACCTGAAACTATATTATAAAGCTACTGTGATAAAAACAGCACGATACTCGCAAAAAAAAAAAAAAACCCAAACTGAAGAACCAATGAACAGATTAGAAGATGCAGAAACAAGTCCAAAGACTCTCAGACAGCTTATCTTCGACAAAGGGGCCAAACACCCTCACTGGAAGAAAGATAGCCTCTTTAATAAATGGTGCTGGAAAAACTGGATTTCCACATGCCAAAGATTAAAACTAGACCCATATTTTTCACCACACACTAAGCTCAAATAAAAGTGGATCAAAGATCTAAATATAAAAACAGAAACACTACATCTGCTGGAAGATAGAATAGGTAGAACTCTTGAAGATGTGGGTGTAGGCAAAACTTTATGAACAAAACCCCAATTGCCCAGGAAATATCACAAAGAATCGACAACTGGGATCTCATCTTATTAAAAAGGTTTTGCACAGCAAAAGAAACTACCAACAGAGTGAAGAGACAACCCACAGAGTGGGAAAACATTTTTGCCAGCTGTTCCTCAGACAAAGAACTAGTATCTCAAATATATAAAGTACTCAAAAAAAAAAAAATCAGACCCCCAAATTTAAAGACCCAATCCAAAAGTGGGCAACTGAAATCAATAGGGATTTCTCAGAAGTAGAAGAAATGGCAAAAAGAAAAAAAAGAAAAAAAAAATTCAACATCACTGATCATCCAAGAGATCCAAATTAAACCAACACTGAGATTCTATTTCACTCCAGAAAGAATGGCTATTATCAATAAATTAGCCAATAACAAATGCTGGAGGGGCTGTGGAGAAAAAGGAACCCTTCTCCACTGTTGGTGGGAGTGTGGAGTGATGCTGTGGAAATCAGTGTGGAGATTCCTTAGGGAACTAGGACTAGAGATTCCATTCGACCCAGCTATTCCACTTCTTGGTATCTTCCCAAAAGAATTAAAAGCATCACACTGCAGCGATATATGCACACCCATGTTTATAGCAGCACAGTTTGTAATAGCTAAATCTTGGAAACAGCCCAAATGGCCATCAACCAATGAGGGGATAAAGACACGAGGTTGTTTTTTTTTTTATATACAATGGAGTGCTGCTCTGCCATAAAGAATGATAAACTTGCGACATTTCTAGGTAAATGGATGCTTCTTGAGAGCATTGTCTTAAATGAAATAAATTTGACATACACGTTTAAACACTACATTGTTTTTCTGGTGTGAGAAACTGGAAGAGTAAATAAGGACTAAAATGTATTACATTGGGAATGGACCAAATTGTGCAAATGGAAAGGGCAAAAGAGGAGGGGGAAAGGAATGAGGGACAAGAAAAAAGAAAAGAAGAAAAATACGGAAACAAAAGTTTTGTAAATAAGGAGGCAAGGAGGAGTTCAAGGGAGGGGAAGGGAATGGGAAAAAAGCAGCAGCAAGATATATCATGTATAGGTACAAATTCCCTAAAATGAATGTTATCACTATGGAAATGTAAAATGTACCACTAAAATAAAAAACCAACCAAAAAAGAAAAAAAAGAAAGAAAGAAAAGAAAAGAAAATGGGACCTAAGGCCAACTATTCCTTCGAAGGGATCTCGTTATCACCCCACTGTCAATACCGGGCTGTGCTTGTTGAAGGGCCAGGTTCCTTTACCTTATTTTCCTAATTGAATCAACTCATGACCTTGGATAGCTTCAGCTGTGTGCCTGAAGTTGTGAAAAATATCCTTTTGGCTATTCAAAGTACATGATAATCACTGGAAGGTCTACATAAATGCATATTCAAAAAGAACAGCACAAATCCCCAGAAAACAAAAACACCCCTATCCCCACATGAATCTCTACAGTTCAAAACATCTACTTACCTTGTACACACGTAAACCGTACTCACTACTCATCTACCTTGATGCTATCTACCTACATTCCCAGGAAACTGGATGCCAGTGAGAAATTAGAAGGCAGGAGAGTAGACCAGTAAACGTGTCTATGACAAGTGTGTTTCTTGTATAAACTCAAGTATAAACTCGGGCTACAGTTACAGCTGTGTCTGTTCATACTTACTCATATGTAGGGAAAGACAGCTGATTTGCATGATCTACATCTATAAAGAACCTGTGCTATGCACACGTTATCTATCATGCTATCAACTATTATCGAAATGAGTTTTCTCTGTCTTCAATACTGAGGATTGAACCCAGAGCCATATTGCTGAGCTAAATCCCCACTCTAATACAATTTTCTTAAATTTTGTGACAGGGTCTTGCTAAGTCACAAAGTTCCTCAGTCTGGGGTCAAACTGGTGATCCTCTTGCCTTAGCCTCCCAGAGTGCTGGAATTACAGCCACGTGCCACTGTGCCTATCTAAAAATAAATCTTGTAATACTTAACAGTCTAGATTTCTGCCCTTAGAATTATATGTGCATCTAATTATAAATACTGTACTCAATTTAGTTCAATATAGTCACGTTCAGTACTTGGAGATAACTATGGATATACAAACAAACATGTATTTTAAGGTATTTTTATCTTAATGTTAACATAATGAGATTCAAGAGACCCAGAGACACAAATTCTAGTGGCCATTTCTTTCTATCTCATGGATAGTCAAAGAAGCTTTTTGAAGAAATGTCACTAAACTCAATTATGCTAAACTCAATTATGATGTTCGCTGATTCATACCCTTGTATCTATCTGCCTTTTTCTTTTCTGCTCTCCTGGTATGTACACTGTATCTTTGTTTATTCATAGTTGTGCATTAAAACACCAAATGACTAAGAATAACAAAAATTTTCAATCTTTCTTCAGGCTTCTTCTTCACGTTCTTTCTGTGTTTAGTAACTATAGTTCTGGGATGAAGGCACAGCTAGTCTGTATCAGAGATTTCCTAAAGTGATGGAGTAGTTGTTTCATTTGTACTGCTAAAGCAGTATCTGCCAAATTTTACCTGTGATGTCAAGTAAAATACTGTTTTCATAGTATCAGAGACAGAATTACTACACACATACAATTGAGATAATACTGTTGCTCACCAAGAGTCAAGTCTTGATGAGAAAGTATTTAAAAACACAATAAAGACTGACATAATAGAAAAGATATTAGTACTAGCCAAAGAACTTCACACGAAGGCATTTAGGCAGTCTGGATTCCTGTACTGACACTTAGCTCAAGTAACAGCATCTTTGCACCTATACAGCTGTCTCCTGGGATCTGCTTATGACTGGTTCTTTTTCATTCTTTAATCCTCAGATAACATACTCCTTTTTCATCCCATTCCCTCATAATTTACTCCTCCCATAATTTATTCTTTATGGTAATTCTAAGGTAGTTGCAAATTCTTTCATCGTTTTTCTATGGAGAAATATGGAAGAAGAATCCATGTGTTAATTTGGGCTGAACTACAACCAAGAGAGAACCATCAGAAATAAGGCTATGTCATTTCTGGCTTATCCTTGTAGGGAACCAGAACTTCTTATTTTTCTTTGTCCTGAAATATTTGCTCCTGGAGCTTTAAATCATCCTGAAAGCAGTCTGATTTCCCTGTAGTTCTGCTACTGTAAAGAAAGTCAAGCTATTTACTTAGCGAAGCTTGTGTAGGAAAGAGAGAGAGACACAGAAACACGCATCCCCTGAAAATGAGATGAAAACTATACCATAAGTTATTTTAAGCCAATGAATTTTTCAGTGCTTATACAGTAAATGACAACCACAGTTTTCTACCCATTCCCATATCATATATATTTCCTTGAGTGCTTATTGCAATATGTAGTTAATATTTCAAAATGTGTTCATTTAGTTTTATATGTCTATTTGTTTATACGAAGGAAAATCTGTGATAGCCAAGGCAATACCTGTGTTAGACTTTCTATATTGTTATCATGCCCAATAGGAAAAAAAATTAAAAAGTACTTATTAAAGAAGAAGAGAGAAAGAGAGCCAATTGTTAGTTATGTCAGTTCTTTTTCATTAATCCAACATTTTACCAGGCTTCTACACAAGTGACACCATAAAGTAGAAAAGAGGATACTTTTTTTTTCTTATATTCAGTCTTTTTCAGGTGTATAACAACATTCAGAATGCCTTTTTGAAAATTATTCCAAAAATTAATTGAATGATAAATTTGCTGGTTATAAATTTAAAAATTTCTCTTAATACCTTTTATACTTTAAAGTTAAATTCAACTATAGAAATCTTAGTGTTAACATACAGTTTTGGTGACTGAAGGACATAACTCTGATCTGAACATTCCTTCTAAAAGTGTTTTAGCACTTCTCAATACAACTTTTTTAGCTTCCGTTTGCTCACTTGTTCCAATAAGCAGGTAGGAATCAAGGAGTTATTTCCCAATAGACTTCTACTGATAAAAGCCCACTCTTTGGTCTCACAAATATGAACTCTGTATTTAGAATTAGAATATTTCCAGGTAGATTTAGTAGTAATACCACAGAGTTTCAGGGAATGCTTTTGAGCTGATACATATCTGTATTCTGCTTTAGAGAGAACAGATGCCAAGTCTAGGTTGCAAGGACTGGTTACTCTAAACATTTAACAAAGACAAATCCTCTCAGTGTTCTTTATGTTGTAAAAGTAAGATCCTATGCTAAGCTTTAGAGTACAGTTCTTTTACAAGGATTGAGATTAATTAGCTTACCATTAGCATCTTTAAGAGATACAGGTTTGAAGTAGAAATTTTAGAATGTGAGAATCCAAGTCTTCACCAGATTTTATCTCATTCAAATGCAGTATCTCCCAATACCCTTGATTTAATACTACCTGTTTATAAGGCAACTCTAAGGTTATCCCAATCAATGATAACACAACAAACAAAATTCTTCAGTGGAATGGTGCCTAATAAGTCCTATTTTTAAAACTTGGTTTGATAACAAATTCAGGAAATGTTTCTTTGATTGGCTACAACTCACATCACTATGGTTCCTAGTCCTGTTTTTCAAAAAGCTGAATACATATTAACTGTTCTAGGTACATGGAAAATACTAGTATCCCTTTGAGCCTTTAACCATGATATAATTATATTTGTATATCCTTTAATGGCCAAGTGATACTCAGGCTTTGATGTCAAGCTCGGATTTGTTTTTTCCTGTGAATCTGTCTCATCTCAATGAAAACTGTTACTTTTTTTTATCAGAACCCCAGTAACATTTTATATACTCCATAACTCTACTTAACAAGACTCTGCTTTTATTATAATTAATTAAAAAGCTCCTTATTTTATAATTGTATCACAAAATTTTTGAGTTCAACATCTTTTCCATTTTTCATGTTTGTGTTTCACACAATATATAGCCCGTGATATGCAGTGAGAGATGTAGTGATGATGTGGTGAATAGATGGATTTGACTAGACTTTCCTGAATGCTTTAGACATTAGATTACATATGTTTCTTCACATAGTAAATGAGTTTCTTCCTGCAGTCTTCAAAATAATTTAAATTATCAGTTTGGTATAAACAGTACAATAATGATCTAAAATAATGGAATACCAGTCAGAAAAGTTCTTATGGGCCTCAGAATGAAACAAGGAAGTCCCAATGAATAGGAATTTAAACAAATCAAGACAGCATGTATTAACGAGATATGTGATACAATACCCCAAAGTCTGTTTTTTTGAAACAAAAAGGCGATACATTAACATTTTTTATTCCTTCTGGAAAAAAAGTTTTTAATGCAAGTGAGAAGCAGCTTCCAAGAAAAGACTCTTAAAGCAGGATTATGTTCAGAAAAAATGATCAGAGGCAAACTTTCGTGAAGACCAGACTTGAGTTTTCTGAATAAAACAATTTCCATTATAAGCAAAAGAAAGATCAAAATTACTTTGCATTTTAAATCTGTAATTGTAGTTGTGGATCTAATTGTACTGCAACAAGATAAAAAATACAGGTATCAATTGTAACATATGTTAAAATGTTATTGCAATGTTTGTCTATAAATGTATATATACATATATGTACATACATATATACATATGTATATACACACACATTTTGGCAAAGTTGTCACATTTAATCTAAAATAGCTAAATATCTTCTAGCTAAATGATATTTAAATATCGTTTTAAATTTAAAAGTAACAGACAAAATTTAAGAGGCCCTTTTGCAGACACACACCTAATTACTCAGCAAATCCCTTTTTCTGTACCTCTTGCTAAGAACTTCCTGCTGTGCTACTTACCACAGTCAGGTGGGACCCTATGAGTAAACCATAGCCAGTGAATTATAAGCAGACCTGTATGGTCTCCCAGGTTCAAAGAGCTGGATCTGCAGACCTCCACTTGCAGTGATCTTACATTCAGCTGCTCCACATGACACAGCAGCAAGTTTGAGTAAATTCACCTGATGAAGGATAGCTTCTAGTAAAAGTGAAATTTAAAAAAAAAGTACGGAAAGATGCTAAAAATTCATGGTTTAACCTTTCAACTTGCAGTAATTACTATGAATCATACCATAATGTAACTTCAAGATTTGAAATTATGAAATTAAAAAAAAAAAGATGTGCCTGGGTAGAAAAACTAAGTTTCTAAAATTACAGACAATAATTTCTATTTGTATATGAAGCTAAGAATAAAATGTATTAACAGAATTCACACTTTTTCCAAAAATATTAAAAGAGAATACTTGAAAATAATACATTATTTATAAATCAGTTGTAAAATTTGATTAATTTATTTTACTATTCTTAAATGGAGACACAAAAGCCACTACATTTTATTTGGTTGGCAAATTAAGATGGTAAACATATTTCTATAAAGGTAGATATTGTTTATTGAAATATTGATGTATAGTCACTGAATAGTGAAAGCCATAATTACACCTTTAATTATTGGATCTGCTGATCTACACAGTACCTTATCTTTTATTATTTCTGGAAAGAGAAGTAAGAGACACAATTTGCCACTCTAATGTATTAGTGAGTGGTTCACATTACAGAAACATGAGAAAGATTTCTTTATTCTTATTGGGTTTTCACCTAGTTGTAAGATTGTCAGAAGTTGGGCTGAGGATTTAGCTCAGTGATTGGAGTGCTTGCCTTGCAAGCACAAGGTCCTGAGTTCGATCCCTAGCACACACACACACAAAAAAAGTCAATGTTAAACTGTATTTTTATTGTCCAGTTATGTGATCTTATAACCATATCTAATTTCACAATCTTCATTCTTTCGTTAAATACAATGTCTGAAACACTAAGAAATACTTTGAATTATTTTCAATTCTAACAGATGAGGTTCAAAATGCTTGCAAAAGTAAACATTCAGCAGCACATCAAGAATTTATGAATAACAAAAAGTCCAACAGAAATAGCAAACCACCCTCATAACACTTAATAGTGGGCCAGCCATTGATCTATGGGCTGTACATTCTTCTAAAGGCTTAATAATCATTTCAGAGCTGCTAGATCGTAATCAACATTCAAGAGGTTATTATAATTGGTTGTTGGTACATGCCACTCATCACAACTACTTGAGCAGCTGAGGCAGAAGGATTGCTAGAGGCCAAGATTGGGAGACCAATCTGGGAAATACAGCCAGACCACATTTGTTTGTTTATTTTTTAAAGGATATAAAATTTAACTTAATGAAAGAGATTAAGGGAAGATGCCATTTTAGACATGCTACCTCATTTTTAAACAAACCATACTCACATTTAGAGAACCAAATCAAAAGAAATGATCACAAACTTGAAAAGCCAGTGCTATGAACTGCCTTCATTCCCAATTCAAAAGACTAAGCTGGCAGGCCTTTTGGAAAGTAGGTAGAAACCTTATGCAAAAATGGAAGAGGTAATTAAACACCCACGTAGGACATATGGCTTGGAGATAGCTTCCCTGTGGAAAGCCACAAAGCTGAGACACAATGGGAAGAAATGTTCTGGGAATGTGCACGTGGATCTTGGCCAAAAAATAGAATACACTCAGAGGCTTCATTTCTAAAAATAAAGGAATCCCATAATTATGCAGACTTATATCTGAGATCACCCACAACAGAAGTTGCCCTGTTGTCAGGTGAGTAACTCATTCAGAGAAAAATCACTATGGAACACAGAGGAGTCTTTCCTTCTCAGATAACAATTTGACTCTTTTTTTTTCTTTTTCACATACTTTACCCCTAATTTTTGTCTTCACTATTTGTTTAATTTAATTTCTTATAAAAACTATGTCATAAGCCATCTGATGACTTTGTAAATGTAAAGGGCCAATGTTGTGGAACAGACAATCTAATGACATAGTGTTTAGTGTTCCCTAAAGCAGGAGACAGATGAACAGAAACGGTGAACCGGCAACCTTAGCATAATTAAGACAAGCCTGAGTGCTTGCCATGGTGCCATTACATTAATCTCACATCAGTGGCACCTGGCTAAAATTTATGAGATATGTAAAAGGGGCCTTTCCAACTGACCTTGATAAGGCAGAGTTATTTATCACGTGAGAGAATACTCAGCAAGCTGGGGGAATGAGGTATATTAGAAATAACTTGGCAGAGAGATTTAAGGGCAGTGGGCTGCAATACACTTTGAAAAGATCAAGAGAACTATTTCCAGTACCCTGAACCTTAAACATCCTTGATAGGTAAAACATAAAATCATACATCATGTTAATAAGCAATACATATGAGAAGGGGTAATAGTAAATGCCAAGCTTAAACTGAAGCTAGTTCATTCATTTAACATTTTTAATGTGTGTTTATTGGGCTATATAATGGGACTTTGTGGCCACAACAGAATGTAAATGATTTTACCCCCAGATAAGTAAGCAAAACATATTCACACTAGGAGTTTTTTGAGGGCACCACCTCATTTTATTCACCATTATATTTCCAGGACCTAGTGTGTAGCCTGGAATATTTTGGTTCCAATAAATCACTAGACCTTTTAATGGATGGCTGCTTCCTGTTTTTAGTTATCATCTTGTATTACTCCTTGGCCAGCCCATCGAAAAAGTCTTACCATCACACAGAATTATCTTATGCATTTCTTCTGTTCTCATCTGTTCTGCCACCCCAGACTCGGAGGCCTGCTATCTTTTGTGTTCGCCTTAATTTGTGGCACAGATTCAATACCCAGAATAGAATATTGTTGGTGATTAATAAATATTTGCCAAATGAATGAAAGCAAGGTTGTTTTTTAAACAAATTGTAGAAGTTAGCAAACAAAACAGTTGAGTGTTAGGTTCAAAGTACAGTTTTGAAGGCACATAATTTTTAATTTTAAACCATTGCATAACCAGGATGTACATATTTAATAATATGAGAATAGTGCCTCTTTAACTAAGAACTTTGCTATGATGAAATTAGTATAATAATCCATTTCTTTTTTTTTTTTTTTTTTTTTTTGGTGCTGGGGATCGAACTCAGGGCCTTGTGCTTGCAAGGCAAGCACTCTAATCACTGAGCTAAATCTCCAGTCAATAATCCATTTCTGGGTGTAAGAAGATACCTCAGTCCTTTTCAGTTGCTCCTAATAGTGCTGTTAAACATGACTAACTTTTAGAAACACAGTTTCTTCAAATGTTTCAACAAAAAATATGAGGAGAAACAAGTAGTGAGTTTTTTTGTTATTGTTGTTCTTTTGAAAGGGGAGTTTTGTTTGTTGTACTTCCATATAAAAACTACCATATAAAACATTGCTAGCTGCCATCTGTAGAAATTCTCATAATGTAAGTGAAACTTTGCTGCATATGTCTGAGCCACGTACACCACACAAGGTTCTTTATTTTTTTGTAATGAATAATTTTTCTTTTTAACTTTATCAAACATAATTGAGTTTATTCTTCTATAAAAGAGAGGTGATTGGATGAATTTCTATCTTTATAAAATGAAAGTTTTATGGTCTTCTCAGTGAGAAAAAAACAGCAACACAATTTAGAAATTCACATAAAAAAGCCACACTAGGTCAAGAAGACCTAACAGATTCTGTGCCAGGTCAGCAAGAAGACAAGTTTATACATTTCAGTTCTAATTCTCCATCACTGCACAACTGGAATTCTTCTAGGCAAAAGTACAGACTACCAAAAACCAACGGAATTACCGAACAGTATTTCTTATATGTCATTAAATATTAAAGTTGATGGAAAGTATTAAAGGTATTATACACTTGGCAGTCATTGTTTTAGAATAAAAGTAGAAAAACAAACTAATGCCTTTTACAAATCTCAAATTAGTAAAATGAACATGTTCATATTTGAAACAAAATGTTGACTTGCCTGAAGTCCCAGCATAATTGGTCACTTTAAAATTCCAATTAACATTTGAACCCACACACAAAAAATTGATCACCAATATAGCATTTTGTGAGCTCTATTTTGGATATGTATCAGAGGTAAAGCATGCAATGATATTTCTTGGATCACACAAGATTTGGATGGTTTCCTTTGAATGTATATTGCAGATGATAAATTTTATACATTTTTAAGAAAATGATTTCAAATAGTTACATATTGCTTATTTAATGTGATGTATTTTAGTGCACTATAACTTGCTTTATTTGAAATAAATATTTCATAAATAATTTTGAGCTATGAGGGTAGAAAAGAGGGGGATAATTAATGAAATTTCTCTACATTGTGTATCTTGCTTCATAGTTAACTTATTTTGCTTTTTTAGACCTTTTGCATAATACAATGAAAATATGCCATAAAATATCAGATTCAATGTTTGGAACTGATCTACTTGTCAGAGTTCCATTGAAATTTACTTATTTTAATGACTGGAATTCCATAACTAAAAATATTAAAATTTCAAGAAAAATTAAAATTTCATGTAGGATAAAGAATAGCAGAATAGCCAATTGTTAATGATTTATAAGGGGAAGGTTGAAATTTAAGGGGTAGATACAGTTGACCTATCATAATTCTGTAACGTAACAATTCTATCCTATTAAAGAAATTTTTCCATACACTTTATTATCAGCAAAGCAATAAGTTTTCATTATGTTTCAAAAACTAATTATATCACAATCATCTTATTTTGTTCTTTATCAATTTTTGTAACTTCTGTCTTATTCGTAAGATTCAGGTTAATTTCATAACTCTTGCTTTTATAATTAATCAAAGGACCTACAGTATCATCTTCCTTAAAGAAAATGTCAATGTAAAAGGTTCACTTTTTTACTTTTCTTTCAACAAGTTGGTGAAACCTTATCATAATTATTGCTTTTGTTGAAATACAGACTTTGGAGCCTCATAAATTATAGGAAATTAGTTTCTAGACAAAGTGCTTAAATTAAGGACAATATTTAATCTAAGAAAAGGAATAAAAAGTCCTTGCATAAATCAGTTGAAAATCTTATTTGTCAAAGAGTATTATGATTATATTCTGAAGTGTTATAAAAATCATTTATTTTAACAGAACTCACTCATTTCAAACAAAGATTAAACAACAATATACTTTTGATCTCTGCGACTGAGTTACAATGTGAAAAAACTTTCTTCAAAAATAATTTGAAAATCTGTCTCAGAACAAGGAAAATAAGTTGTTTGGGGAAAAACGAGATTCTAACAACAACACAATGGCAGCACAGACTGAATAAACAATGAAAGGTGGTAACATGTTATCTGTTTTGACAAGTGCCATCCCATTTCATTCGATCTCATAAATGTAGACGTTGTTGGATACACAGGCAATTTTTCTAGTAGAACACATTCACTACTTTGTTACTGTAAAGACCCACATATTTTTAAGGCAAGACCTGAAAACCAGTTCTTTCTTTTATTTGTCAGTGCCTTGGGTTATGGCATCAGGCTTCCCCTTGGAATGGGTAATTCACTATAAACGTCTGAAAGAAAAAAAGAAAAAAGACAAAAATCTTTCACACATGCTAGGAGGTTAATGAAGATGACATGATTCATAAGTAATATCCCCAAGTCAAGTATATAACAATCTATACTCTATAGCTTCATTGTTTACCTATCATTTAGGCAAAAGTTTAAAATTTAACGGCTTCCAAGCATGCCTTAAATGTCTTCTAATACATTTATTTTCAGGAAATGAGCAAAATCTTTCATCTGGAATGTTGGTTACATAACAAGTCATCCTGTGGCAGATCCACAAAATGGAATTGCAGAGTTGAAAGAGGCAAGCCATGGGAGAAAGCAATGGAGAAGGAAACATCTTGACTGGAACTAAACTAAAGATGGCCTGGTAACTTAGAAACAGAAATTGCCAGAACCAGAAGGGCCCTCGAAATGGCCTTGCCATTTTAGGTATCAGAAACTTAGGACTTGAGAAAGTGCATGGCCGTCTCATGATGTAAAACAATGAGAACTAGATTGGTGGCTTTCGTACACTTGATTCTGTGCCCTCAATACTCTTCATTTTTTGACACAGCCAGTGAAATTGAGGGTAAAATAAGGAAAAATGAAAAAAATTCAAGTTCCTCTTGGCACTATTTACTAAAACTATTCTTTACATCCCCCCAAGTAGTGCTGATAGCTCTTCATTTTATCATTCTAAAAAGCATATTAATAATTTTGAGAAATCCGAAATGATAGTGCATTTCAAACTTTTCTTTTTCCTACTCTAATTAGTCCTCTAGTTGCATTAATGTAACTTGATTTGTTTTATAAGACAAATTTCTTATTGTAACTTGATTTGTTTTATAAGACAAATTTGTTATTGTAACTTGATTTGTTTTATAAGACAAATTTGTTATTGTAACTTGATTTGTTTTATAAGATTCTGATGATTTTGACTCCCTCTATTCAGAGCATTGAAAGTATCATGTAAATTATTTTATTTGTGAAAGGTAATGTTGAGATTTTTACAAATTAACTAATGATTTAAAAGGTATACACTGAGGAAAAAAATATTCTCTGAAATTATAAAATCTTATCAGACTAAAAAACTTCTTTTTAAAATACTCCATACCAAGTCAAGAACAGATATTTTGGAAATGGAAATCCTTCACATAACTGTTTATTTCAATGTGACCATGTTTTTAAAACAAAACAAAAAAAAATTTTATTTGAAATACTGAGGCTTTATTCCTCCATGTTCCAGATACCGGGGTAACTCTGGTTTTCTTTTGCTCTTTGTTATTTAGTTCTCTGCTTTCCAAAGCAGACAAGTAAATGCTAGAAAATCTCTACATTTAAAGCCCTAAAATCTCCATGGCACATTATGGAGTTCAATAAATACAATGGAGCTTAAATTAGTATATTATTTTAGGTCACTTACCAAACACCATCTTTCCATTTAAATTCTGTGCTTATATGTGTGATGTAATAAAACTTTAGGCCTATTTACTTTTCAAAATAGTAATGAGGATAATTTGTACAACTCTGTGTCAGTGTTTTAATAAATTACTTTCTTAAAATTTGTCATCTACTCCAGACAAAACCGCTAGGCTACTGATCACAGAATGAATTTATAAAACTGAAAGTAGTTTATAAAAAGGACATATTTTATGCATCATGTGCCAAAGGTAAAAATACACTTAAAAATCATTTGATGCCATACTTAGAATTGCAATGAGCAATCGATCATTTAAAAGTAATATCTGAGAGAATGCCTGAATTCTTGGGTTATCATAATGTTATTCGATGGTCATTAAATAACCATGAAGAGGACTATTCTACCATCTGGACTTTGTCACACAGCCGAGTGCTGCCCACAGAAAAATTTAACCTGACAGGCTCAACAGGGATAATTTTTTTAATTCCTTCATTTCATAGGTAAGCAAAATAAAACCCAGAAAACTAAAGTGATTGTAAACTTTCTTACAAAGTTACTCAACAACAGAACTGGGACCAGAACACAAGTTTCCCAGTTGTTAATAATAATCACACCAATTTAGCTTTTGTGCATTTGAAAATGCTTTCCTTTTCCAGTATTTCTCTTTACTGTCACCAAATCCTGTGAGGTGAATAACTCTCCTCACAGGATATTATCACTCTAATTTATTATAGGAGGACACAAACTCTGCCTGGTTATGTGGCTTGTATAAAGTAACCCAATAACCTTGAGTCTGTCCATTACATTTATTTCAAAAATACTTCAAAGTAAATAAAGGTAAATTAAATATTTGTCACAGACAAAACAAATAGGATATATTTTATACCACTCCGCTAGTTTTCCCAACTTGGCAAACTTCCCTAACCATTAGAGTCACTTGAGATTTTCTGGCTTTGGCCCAGATCTACTGAATCACAATCTCCAGGGAAAGTGCCTGAGAATTTGTATTTTAAGTGGCTCCCCTAGGTGATTTTGATAATAGCCAAGTTTAGGAATCCTCTTCGACACCACTGGAAGTAAGACAATGCTGCCTCACATGTTTAGAATGTTCGGAGTCAAAATATATCTATTGTAAAAGTGATCCGATCCAGTCTTTCTTTTACAAACAAGCGAGATAGATGTCTTTGTCACAAGTGGGTGGACAACCTGCCAAATACCACCTATATTTCTGGGTCAGAGACAGATTGGAACTCCACCAAGAGAAACTGGGCATTCATACTCAGTCTATTTGCATGGCAGGGACAAAACAATTCTAATCTTACTGATCTTTTCATTCAAGAATAAAGCAATCTCAGGCCATTAACTGCTGACAGTAAAGCAGACCATGGATTTCACGGATTAACTAAACCACCAACAATCTAGAACATGCCCACAGAACAATTCTTTGTTCTTGGAGCAGGAAAAGCAAAGAGAGTAATCAGTCAGACTTCAACTATTAGATTTAATTACTCAGTATAACACTTGCCATTTAAAATCCATATGCCTCTTGGCATAAGACCATCCTCTAATAAAAAATCCACTATAGAAAAGTCACAATATATGTACAATACTCACCATTTTCAAAGCACCTTCACATATATTCACACACTTTATCCTTACAAGATTCCAGTGAAGTAGGTAAGAATTCTCAACAAATGGAAAGGATCATTACAATTAAAGTATATTCTTAACAGAATGCAAATATCTCAAAGTGTATCTGATTTACTTTCAGTATCATGCAAAACAAGATACAGTATATGTCTTCTCTTATAATCTGTGAAAACAATTTTAGGCTCTAAAGTATTCATTACATTCTTCTTTAAAAAATGTAAAATCATTTGAGCAATGCTGGTTTAAACACCAAACTTGGAGTTCAAAAAGACAATGAATCAAGCGATCAATCTTTACGACTTTGACTAGCAAGTATATAAAGCCTGTTTTACTTCATGAAAATGGTGCCTTGGCTATTTTAAAGGCTATATCAGTTTCCCTATACAAGAGGTGATTAAAAAAAAAATACAGTGAATATTTAAATAATCCTCCTGAAAATACTCCTTCTTGTTTCAAACACACTTGTACCATCTTTCCACTTTCTGAAGCAGTTCGGGAGGTAGTAAGTGTCTTTATGAGAGATGATCAAAAATGCAGTGACTGCTTTTGCCCAGGGCCATGACAGTACAGCTAAAGACTAACAAAAGAACTTGCAGAACGGCTTCAGGAAACACAAGAGGGTAAGTGTTTGAAAATAGGGGAAGAACTTTGAGAAAGATTAATGTCAACGTCTCTTTAATTGTAACGAATGTTTACGTTCTTAAATACTTACTGTAGCTTTTTAAAACTTTTATTAGTGCATGTTTGCAATTCATGCAGTTTACAATCATCTTGGGGAGTACTTATGTGTACATATTACAGCTTGGTTTTTTTTTTTTTTTCTGATCCCCTTTCCCTTTCCTCTACCTCCCCTCTCCTCCTCTGGTTCCCCTATCACCTTTTATATACTTCCTGATATTATTTGTCTCAGCTCATGTTGTGGCATATGTTTATACTGATTGGAGTTATTAGGGTCCTGTTCATGGTGCATCTTTATTCCTCTCACTGTAGTTTTTGATCACAGCTCAGCTTAAAAAAGGTGATTATAGTGATGTACTCCAATGAACAGTAAAATAATGAGATTTTTTAAAAAAAATTAGTATTGTTTGTTCACAAGTGAGTTAAAAGTGAAATCTAAAGTTGTTAGTTTTGTAACTATTTTTTGGTATTTTTATCCTTTATTTTTCTGAAAGCTGCAAACACTAAATTTTGTCAAAACTTTTTTTTTCTTTTAGAAGGACTTCAAAGATATACTTTCAAGACATTTTTTTTTCTGCATACAGTAAAGATAGCTCAGAAAGTAACCATGGGAAGAGAATTCTATTTAAACCAAATACAACAAAGAACCACTTAGATACACAATAATTTATCAAAGTTTTTATTCAACTTACTATTATCAACAGGTTCAGACAAGAATATGTTTTTCTCATGGGAGAAACGCCATCTGAAATTCTAATTAAATAACTTTTGTATAGTTCTTTTTTCTTCCCTGTACAAAAGGTCTTTTTTCCCTCCATTCTTGCCCTCCTTCTTTCTTTGTTGATACTATTTACTCCCCAGCCTGTTCCGAACTCTCTGTCTAATTAGCTCTTGATAGATCTGCTGCCCTGTTTCCACAAACATTTAATTTTGCCGTCAGTGCCATTTACATTACAGCATGTTGCTTTGTCTTTTACCAGCCTAATTTTGTTTGAGTGAATGTAAATCCCATTAAGCAGTCACCTATTAGACTGTGGCATATAAACTCCAAAAGCCTCTTTATTACGAGAGTGAACATAAGGCCTGATTGATAAAAGATTTCTGGGGCATTCAATTTGTGGTCTACTTCAAATATTCTGTCTGCTTTATATCAAGTCATGTTTTCAAAGTATCTGACAAGAGTATTGGAGTATTTTTCAACCTGAGTATTCCATAACATGACATACATAAACATTAGTTTCTTGCCGTTTGGGTGAAAATATGTATTTATACCTAAATATATACTAAGTATCATTTCCCCTATTTCTTACTCCATTTTTTTCCTTGCATGAAGGTGTTCACAAGTATCAGAATGGCTAGCAAAACCCTTTGGAAAGAATTATTATGTACCAAACAACTGCATAGAACTCTCAGAAGTCTTAGTATATTGTGATGTTCCATGAAGAGAGAACTGAGCATCCTCACATACAACCCATCATACTGCAAGCAGACACCGGCATCAAAGACAAACAGATTTCTCTCACAACTTTAATGTAAGTTAATAATGCAAAACAAAGGAAACAAGACGAGAGAGACCATTCAGAGTTTTAAAGAGACAAGGTTGGTAATTTTCAGGGCACCTGATCTTTGTATCGATATGCTCAGTCAGATTGTTACCAGCTACTAGTTTACAAGTGAAGACTCAGTAGACTTTTCCAAAACCTGAATGAAATGTTCAGCACCATGCTCACATAATCGTGTGGTTGGAGAAAAGGGTGAAATGGCTCTTTCCATTTTTTCCTGGTAATAAACTCGGAAAGACACCCATGAAGTGCAAACCCTCACACAAAAAATTATTTCTCACCCCTGCAGCCTTGTCAAAGCCAATATTTCAGGAAAGCACAGGTTGCTGAAAGAGACTGTGTTTTTTTTTCCTGCTCTGAGTCCCTAAGGATAAAAAACATTCTAAGAGAGACTGTAGCCAAAATTGTTAATAACTACACACAGCTTTTTTGCCATAATGACAAAATCCAAGAGAAGACTGAATGGAGAACTGGGTTAGGCCAGTTACTTGCATAGGGATAAAAATATGTATGGTCCCAAACATGAGTTTTAGAGTCACCCTGGATTGAGAAACTAAATAATCATGGAAATGATTGTCACAAATATATGAAATGTAAAGTGAGTAATTGTTAACAGATACTCATCTTATTCTAATAAATATAAAAATTAGGTATTTAAACCAAGGGTTTTATATTATTTTAAGCAGGAAAAAACTTACAAAACAATTGAGTATCAGAAATGGATTTATTAATTATGAGTTTCAGTCAATATCCACCTATACTTAAAATATGCAATACAACTTTGTTGTATTTATGTGTTATGTAACTTTACACATTTGAATATGCAGTCTCCAAAATACCCACAAATGTACATAAAAACAATTTTTATAAATTGTAGGCTCCTTATTTCTTTCTACATGTGTTTCCATTTGGGTTAACAGCTTAGTCAAATTTTATGACTTTAACATAATTACTTATCTTTCTGCCCTTTACAGAGTATTAATGACATTTTTATTCAGCTTTGATATAGTCTAATGAGTCATAATCGCCAACATGAGTTACATACTGGCCCTCTCACTTCAAAATTTTTGATACCAAAATTTTCTAAGGGTGAAGCCCAGGTTAATTTAGCATTATGTTTTTCCAAAATGGGAAGCTAACTAGTATTATTCTGGTTCTTTAGTTTACTTCTGAAACATTACCACTATTAATATGAAATACAACCAACTTCAAAGGAAATTATTTTTCCAACTATACAAATATTTTAAATGAGGCTAGAAGAAACCTAAGAAATTCATAAGTACACTGAAATAATTTGAAAGTCAGTAAACACATAAAATTTCTAGATTGACATAAGTCTCTACCACTATAACATTTATAAAACTAACTTCAGTATCTTTTTTAAAATATCTGTGCTGTAAGTCATTATATATCATTTATATGGCTATAGATTTGTTACATAACCTCTCCAGTCCTCAGTTTTATCTTGAAAAGAGGAAGAAAAATACCAGTGTAACTTGTCAAGATTAAATGAGATGATTTAAGCAACTATTTGCTGGCTTCTTAATAGATATGATAACTGTAAAAGGCATCAGTATACAGAGACACCATGACAAGATGGACAAAATTCCGCATGTAACTTTATTTTCTGAGTTCTGTGTATGATTTTGATGAGCTCCATTGTGCAATGTGACCGCCAATAGCTTTCCCTCTTCAAAACACAGTCACCTCTCTATCAACAGAGTTTTCCATTTGATGAAGTGGATCTGTTCTAAGGGATTCCTGTGAACAGACCCCTCGTCCTACTGACGGCACAAGTAACCAATCAATTTGCCCTAGTCCATCCGATGATCTTACTTCCCTGTCCACAGTGATGAAAGCTATCTGACAAGAGGCATGTTCCTTGAAGTAAGAACACCACTAAGCATATGAGAAAATAACAGTTTCGAATACTTTTTGTTGAAATTTGGAAAATTATCTGCCTGAGCAGGAAGGCAAAAGAGGGAAAAAGAGAGCTGAGATTTTAAGACATTGAGAGAGTATTCAGATGCCACGTTCTCAGCCCTCGATCTCTGTGTGCCGAAGCCCAATATGCTTTTGGACTTTCTGTGAGTCACTCCGTTAGCCAAGAAAATCCTTTTACTTATGCTACTTCAGACTAGGATTTAATCATCCACAGTGAAAGAGGCTGCAATTTAAAGGTGTGTGGGTAGTAGTAAAATGGGGATAAGGCAATGCAGCAAGGACAGAAAGTATCACGAGGTCTCTGTTTGAGATAAGAAAGACATTAGTGTGTTTGAGGAATCGCAAACGTAACAGCATTTTTAATGTTGTCATAAGTTAACACTAGACAGTAAAGTTCTGTCTAGGTCTTGAGGCCCTAGGAATGATGCTCCAGCATTAAGACAAGTTCCCACTAACACCAGCTTTTCATTTGCAGCTTGTATCTCATTTAATCTGTTACAATATCAGATCAAAGGACTTTTATTCCAAATGCAGATGTTCCATAGAAAGGTAGCTAAAGCGGAAAACTTGGATGAGGGAGAGCGAGAGAGCAGGAATCCCAAGTCAGCCGCTAGCCTGAGTCACCTGAGCATCCCAAGGACAGAGCAGCTGGAAGAGCCTCCAGACACGGCAAGCAGAACACCCAGGAAGGCAGCTGGAGACAAGAACTACTTAGTCTCCCAAGTCTGAGGCCAGCCGCAGAGACACAAATCAAAACATTACAAATGAAAAGATGACGGTTTGCAATTTTATCTTCTACTAATATTAATTTGTAAAGTTCTCATGTTTAAAATGAAGCAAGAGACTTTGAAATCTGTATTACTCTGTTTATTCTGAATATGTTGGAGTAAACAGTCCTAGCTGATAGGTAGACAGTACTCTTCTTCAATAAAGAGCCCCTGGTGTCTTGGTCACTTTCTTCATTGCTGGGACAAACATCAGACACCCTAAAGCACCAGAGGTTTAGGCTGGCTGACAGTTACAGGTCTGCTGGGGAAGAGGCAGGGCACGGGCGGCCTAGGCAGCAAGGTGCATCTCCCTGCCCAGCGCCACATTTGTCTCTCTGCTTCTGGATGCTACGATACAAGCATCCTTCCTCTGCTCTGCCCCTTTGCCATGTCCTTCCGTCCTGAAGCCGGTCAACTGTGCACTGAACTGTGAGCCCAAATAAACCTTCCTCCTTTGAGTCCTGAGTGCTGGGTATTGCGTCTCAGTGACCAGAAAGTGACGGAGACACGTGGGTTCTTAAAATAGGATAACCACAGTGTCTTTGAGTACTTTACAGTTACTTTCACTGATAGAATTTACATTCAGCAGAACAGAAAGAATTCATGAAAAAAATCTGAGAGAGTATCTTATGGAGAATGTGTAATTGCTTAAATCTCTTTATAGACTGTTGCAGTAGCTCAAGACCCTAAGTCAGCCATGCTCACTCCTTTCACAGCCAAACTCCTTTCTTTGTGTGCCTTTCATGCTTATTAGTAGAGTACCTGACTGAGGCTGTTTAAATTCAAAGGGAGTTTTCGCCTGAAGGAGGACAGCAGAATTGGGCCCAACGGGAGTTCTGTACTAGTATCTGAGGGCAAATTCAGTCTATTGGAAGGCCAGTTATTAGCTAGGGATTTAACAACTACAATAAAGTTTTAAGGAAGAAAGGAGGTGACAATGTGTTAAGGGCTTTTTTTGGTCCCCTTACTTTTTCCTAATAGAATTATTTTGAGAAAACAAAAACAAAACAAAACAACTTAATGGCACTGACCATGCTCAAATCGTGTCATCCTGAAGTTGATGTCCTGAAGGTCATCCAGATTCTCTGCCATACAAATTTTACAGATTTAACACAGACCAAATCTGTAGGTCTTACAAAAGGCAATATGAAAATACAAGGTAGAGTGTTCTCCCTCTGTCTTTAGCCTACATCCAAATCGCTTTTTAAAATATCACATGTAAGTTTAATGATTACTAATTTATATAGCAAAATAGGTGTGTCTCTTAGGAAATAAAAAAATGAATGTACACTTATTCTTCCTGGATTAAATTAGCATCTGTTTCACACTTTTATTTCTTATATTTGTATTTTTGAAAATGACACAACTCATATGTGTAGTTTTTTATGCATTGAAAAGCAGTGGAGAAAGGAACAAAACAAGGTGCATTTTCAAATTCACACAGAGAAGGGGAAAGGGAAATCATGGAGAAATGTGAATAAACCTGCTGTAAATAGGGATGGAGGGAACAGACGGGAGGGGTGGGGAAGAGGGGGAAGAACCCAGAGGCACCATGCACAGGTACAAAACAAACATGATGAATGTGATCATTATATGTACAATGTACCAATACATGTTCTTGGTTAAATAAATAAAGAAAGAAATTGAGTGTAAAATTAAAAAAAAATTCACACAGAGACCTTTTCCCCCATCTCCCTCTGGTCCCTCTTCTCTCATCACCGAAGCTGCATGTAATCTCACCAGTTGCCCCTTCTCATATGTACACATACATACATATCTTGATAAGGGTACACAGCATTGTTTCTATGTGTGTGCTCATCTTTATAAAATGATTAGATAAAGAAATGCAAATGTAAAATCCAGAATGTAAATTAGAAATTCTAGACTCAGAGTTCAGTGGGAAGGGAGCCTAGAACTCACCTCTCCTGTTTAGTGGCCAGAGATTCAGAGCCCAGGAAAGGCAGTCTCCTCAAGTGATCCAGCTAATTAGTGGGTAAGTTCCAAGAAGGCAACATCTCTTACTTTCTACTGAGATGGATAATCTTTCCAAAATAACAGAACACCGACTGCTAACAGTCATGTAGCACATACTATCCTGTTTCTTTTCTTGTGTGTATGCTAGGGGTAAGGAATAAATTTGGATTCAATGACTAGTGAAGCTGAAAAAGAGAAAAAGCATCAGTGATATTCTGTTCAGTATAACAAACAAATATTGAACATGCATACTGTGTAGTAGGCATCATGTCAGGGAGCGGAAACACAAAGAAAGAGAAAAAAAATACGTTCTGATAGAACGTGCAGTTTAATGGAACAAGATTGAAAAACACAATCATAATGACTGTGTGATGGTCAGTGTGTGTTAATGTGTAAAAGTGATGAATCTACTTGAAAGGACCTTATGAGAGGTCCCAAACAAAAGCAGCTGTTTCCACACCTAGTTGTTTCATATGGCTACGTATCTCGAGTAACACCTCTATCAAACTATACCAACACAAAGTAGGAAACTTCCTATAGGAAAAAAGTTGTGCTTGAGCCACGCAGATGGGATGCGAAGATCAAATCACAGCACACATATCTGTCCAGGCAGCAGACAACTAATTGCTTTTACAAACCTTTGCACATCTTGCTGGTAACAGTATTTCCTACAGATTGCTCCAAGTAACAAATGAAAACATAAAGGTACAAATGATTGGAAGGAACACTTATACACTGGTAATTCTGATTGTGTATCTTTTACTAGATTTTTAAAATAGAAAGTGGAAAAAAGCGAGAAGATACATCATGTACAGGTACAAATTCCCTATGATGAATGTTATCACTATGTACATCTAAAATGTGCCATTAAAATAAAATAAATTATTAAAAAAATAGAAAGTGAACAGTTTGCTTTAAAAGTGAGTTACTTTCATTGGTAATGAAAAATTAGGCCTACTTGTACAAAAATCATAAAACATGCCTTAAATATCTGGTTGTATTACAAGTATTATTTAGTTTGCTCTTCCAACACTATCTCAGTACACATAATGTAATTGTCTTTCATTTATATGGAGAAAGTTGTAATACACCGCACAGTGCAGGACACAAAGTGGTTGTGGAGTAATAGTAATTCAATTAACATCACAGATTTGAGGGTTTTTTCTCAGTTGCAGATTCTGAGTATTTATAACTATATACTAATTTACACTGAGTGCTTAGCTAGTGAAATCAAATACGACAGCCTGAGTCTCAAATTCCTAATAAGTATTTTCCTTATAAAAGTGGAAGGTTGCAGTGTAAATCCTTATGACAGTTGCAAGATGTTGAACTCTTAAAATATTTTATGGGGTTCTTTCAGAACAACTACAGTGAAGAGGAACATGACAGAGAAAAACATCAGCTTACATTGCAGACATCTCTTGACCTGTATGTATGATTTCCAGCCACCAAAAATGCCTTTGACTTAAAATTTTCTGTACAGAAACCAATTTAGAATTGTTTGACTTGTGATTATTACTTTTAAAAAGATCAGGAGTATGCATTCAGTCAAAACCAAAATGTCACATTTTGATCTCTTCCCAACCTAGTACTATGTGGTAAGATACTCCACTATTAATACTGTGCAGTAGAAGTGAGCTATGGCTCCCCGGGACCCCCATAATCCCAGAGCAAATTCTACACTCTCTACTACGCTGCTAAACAATATTTGGTAAATTGGATTATTACATCCATTTTCAACCTAACATATATTGGATTTTCAACTGATTTAAGAGAACATTATTGTCAGCTGAGCGTCTGTGCATGCTTTTAAAGTATACTATAAAATTATACATTTATTTTATTATTGACAAGAAATTTAGAAAGAATTTCTGTCATCCCTTTATCTTCATTACCACATCCAGCTTAGTTTAAAACAAATGAAGTGCAGAGAAAGAAAATAGTTTGCTTGATTTCTGAAATTGATGTAACAGAAATGTAACTGGAATTTAATCCCTCCCAGTTATTCAGTGAACTCTGAGCATTCCGCTTCTACCAATTAGCAGAACTACTATTAATTATGATATGAATCTCAAGTACAACTAATAGTGATATATTTCTGAATGAAAATAGAGTTATGATCAAATATGCCTGAATACCACTGTGCAAATTTGACATTAAATCAAACAATCTGAAAAATTATGATAAATTCAAGTAACTGAGTGATAGAAAAAACATCTATATCTAATTGTAAGTACACACTAGCAAACAGTTTGGACTGTTTGATGCTTTAGGAACCATTGATACACCGTAGGAACCATTGATACACCAGGATTATGGATGATGTATAATGAATAGAAAAAAAAAATGTTAGTGAGAAGTTCTATAGCCTAGAAGATAGTTTGATTCTTTCTGTGTGAAACTGAAGAATAAACTACAGGGCTCTTAAACTGTTAAGTGACTAAACTATTACATTTTAAAATGAAATGTAATAAATAGATCAAGTAAAAATGTATCTTTAAAAAAACTCTTGTACAAAAAGAAGAGATTGTGTTCTACTTTATTTTAAATATAAGATAGTTCATTTAAAAAAGATTTTAAACCCCCCAAACCTTCTACTATTCTAAATATACAAATGTGTAACTCTCAGGGAATGAAAATATAAATGCTTACACATGAGAAGGGGATGCAAGCAATCTAAACCATAAAGAAAAAATTAATCTACTGACCATGCCTACAGATAGTAATCTAAGAAATATCTTTTGAAAATCAAGCAGTATCTGAAAAAAATTTCTGAATAAAGACCTAAATTTACAATGTAATTAAATACACCCCCGAACTGATAAACATTTTAAACTTACGATGAGGAATCTATCCATTGTGTAAAAATAATTAGAAGAATTTCAGAATGAGATTTACTTTCAAAAATCACACATATTGAAATAATCATATTAAAAATCATATTCCATAATAAAAATTTCACCATCTCCTAATATATTGTGTTTCTAAACAGAATAGCTCCAAAAAACTTCAAAAACCTTACCTAAACTGAGGCAGAAAACAAATTTTATTGAAGATATATACAAACCAAACATCAGGTTTTTAATTACTATTAATTAAATGACTTGATAAATGTCATATAGATTATGTGTAAGTAAGGCATAGGATTTGTATAAGATGCCGTATATGTGCAAGTACCTCTATACACAGAGGTAGATGGAGACAACTAGAAAGAATTCATTCCAGATGACGAAAAGCATTTTGTCTCTATCAGTTCCCTTAGAAAATCATAATTGGAACAGATACTGAACACGAAAAATTACTTTTTCTTCAACAGCACTAAATAAATGTATCACATAACATGTGGATAACATCTTACAGTCAGTAATATTACAGTCTCATGGCTAAAATAGATTTCTAAGGACATCATTTGTATTTTACTTTTACTCTCCTCTTGCAAAAATATAAATATGAAACTAATACAAGGGCTATCATCAACTCAGTCCAAAAGAAAAACTACATGGAAGCATCTAATATGTAAAAGATGTTGTGGATTATGTATATTTGTAAACAGAAAAATAAAATCTTAGGAGGAAACAGCAAGTGCAGGGTAAAAGCATAAAATTTATGTGTATATTCCTATTAAAGTAAGCTCACATATATTCCAAAAATGACTTTTTCCAAGAAATAATCTTTAATGGTGATTCTCTATCTCCGTTTCTCTCAGATCATTCATCATCTTAAATTTTACACTTAGTGTAATCATCTGTTCAAATTATACATATAGAAGTTCATTTCAACCTGTAAATTATAATATATACTAACTACTGTCAAGCACTCTATCAAAAGTTAGGTGACTTTGAAATCTGTCCAAAATATATCTTATTTTTAATTTGTGCTCTATCAAACTGTACTTAAGGTATTAAAATTATTTAAAATATACTTCAAAAAATTTCAAAATATTTAATACTGACTGAATTTTTGAAATTATTTTCAAGATGTAGCAAAATAACTGAAATATGGAAATTAAAAACACTATAGTAAAACAGATTTTAAAATCATGTATATATAAATAATACAGCTCTGTGTGCCTACTCTAAGCAGCTTCTAAAAAGTCATGTCAGGCAAGCAAATGAGTACAAGCAACTTGATAGAGTGTAAAATTTTGGATGCATGAATCTCATTCAGGTTCACTGCCATACACCCTGAGGGCAAAGCCAGGCATGAAGCCTCTGCCTTGCTACCTCCTGATCCAGGTCATACGTGGCAATATCTGCTGTATGGTCCTCTGATGAAGCAGCATGGGCAGAACCAGCTGGCCGAGGCTAATGCACCATCTGGGCTGAAAAAATATTGCCAACTCCACTGGCAGAGAGAAAGAGGAAGCTTGTAATCGAGCTATAAATCACAAGCAGGTCTTGCAAGCTGTCAATTAAAAGTCTGATCTATTGATGTCCTCAATGCATGGATGACTTTTTGCTTTTTAAATATCGCTATTTACATAATAAAATCCTTCTAAATATCAATCTTTATCTAATAAAAATTACTCAACGCACCCATAAGAAGCAAATCGCCACATTAAGAGATGTGACTTAGACTACCACAAGAAAATGAAAACAAGACATGTTAGTTGATTGTACAGCTGTAGTGGAATTTCTGACACAGAGTCTGGGTTTAAAATTTAAAATAGAGAATTTCCACTGGCTATATTATTTTCATGAATCTCTCTGTCCCAAATGATGGGAAAAATCCATATAGATGCAGTTACGCTTTCACACACACACACACACACACACACACACACACACACACACATGCACACATGCACGCACATAAATTATTGCCCACCATAATTTTATGATTTAGTGGAAAGAACATGGGTTTTGTAGTCAGGTTAACCTGTTCTGCTTCTTACTAGTTCTACAACATTGTAAAAGTTATTTAATTTTCGTAACTCACAGGAATGATGCAGTTACATAGAGAGGTCAACAAATATAGTGTAAAATAACAGTGCATAGTAGCTGCACAGTAAATAACAGGTATGTTTCAGTAATGCAGACAAATAACACATTAGCCACAGTCTTTGATTCAAAGGTTGTATATGTTTTTTCTAATTACAACAAATACACCAGTTCTACCCCAAGAAAGTGAAGAACATAAACTGAATAACAGTATTTTTTTGCCAACTAGTCATAAAGCCATACATGCAACTGTTAATGTTTTCTTTGTTTTTATTTGTTGAGGTTATCACAATAACCCTAGGATTGATTGCTCTCTGCTGCCAATCCACAGAATTTGTTGGATACGCACAAGACAAGACAACTCCATCAATAGCTACTTTTCATTGACAACTCAATACGTGAAGCAGCTCTATATCAGGTACTTTGTAAATGATATCTCAATTTTATGGTAAAATAATATATTAGGAATTATGAGTGACATAAGGTTTGCCAGCATTCAGAGTATGATCAGACTTGATCAAAGTGGGCCAGACATATTGAAGATCCTTTGTAGCTTTCTACAAATTTTATGTATCTATAAAGAGAGTAAGAGAGAGACAGACATAGCATCATGGAATGGAATAAGAAAACTCCTCAAGAAGAAAGCAAAGGACTAGGAATTTCCAAAATAATAATGCCACCTGATTTCTCAAGCCAGAAAAAAAAGACATAGCTATATTTAATTTTCAGTGTTACATATTCTTCAATAAATTGCACAAATATTTCAAAGTTATATACAAGAATTTAGATGAATATCAAAATAACTGCATCCAAAGGAGTATAATGAAGTTAGCACGCCCTCTTCATCCTCTTCTTCCCGTTTCTGTAGTACAGGGTTTACACAATACCCCGCCCCGACCCCATCCATTCTCTGTCCTGCTCTCCATGTCAGCAGGCTCAGCCTGCAAACTCTATCTTGGTGGCCAAGTTGTTTCCCTATGAAAGTGGAGAAATAGAGGAAATACTCAGCAAGAGTTTGGAGAACAAGATGACAGGCTTTTAGGTATTCAGTAGGTGAGGGACTAGGATGAAGAAAGCAAACCATAAAAGTTGTGGAGGAAATAATTCTTAGGCCCTAGTCTCTCTCTCTCTCTCTCTCTCTCTCTCTCTCTCTCTCTCACACACACACACACACACACACACACACACACACACACACAAATTCTTTGAAGCCAAGTCTCTGCATTCCTCAGAAACTATAAAACTATGCTGACCTCCAGATATCCTATCCATTCTATCCTCCATGATTCCAATGCTCATAGACTTTAATAAGACTGGTCAGTTTTAAGGATGGGAATGAATAACCAGTGGAATTAATCTTTGCTTCACCCTCCTTACTTTATTCCTTTTTCTGAAATTAAACTCTTCCTCTAGAACTCTGCCTGACAAAACATCATTTCATAGTTTAAATATATCTCTAACTGCACTAGTATTCATATCTAGTACAAATGTAGAACTGCTATCATTTCTTTTGTATATAAATATTTGTAAAAGTCACTGTTTTATAATAAAATTGGTCTCAAAATTAGTAGTAATATAGGAGCTACTTTAGAGTATCAAATAAATCTGTTTTATCTTTTCTTTACATTAAATAAAGTCACTGTGTATGACTGACATACGTATACACAAAAACATTTTATTGTAACAAACTTCATCTGTTGTTTGATTTGATTACTCATTCTTCTATATACCTGCATAAAATGACATTGTTAACATTAACAAAATCTTTGTGATGAAACATACATTCTTAGAATAAGCATGATCCAATTATAATGCTAAAATATGTAATTCTTTGAATCATGTCATAAAATATGCATAGCTATTTCCTAAAATGGTGACATATGTAAGGTTAATATTTTCAAATTTAAAAAGAAAAACATAAGTGAAAGACATAAAAATGACTTGAAAGATGAACTAAAAAAGTATATGACCTATTGCTTAATATTAAAAAACCTTTTATTTATCACTTTTATATAAATGTGTTTGATATAATAATTTCCAATGAAATAGGAAAGGTTTCCAGAAATCTACATGATGATGAAATAAAATGGAAAATAAAGAATACCAACATTAAATGCAATTAATTATGCATATAAAATGACCATTAGCAATTACACCATTATTTATTTTAAAGATAATTTTTCAACAGACTTCCTCAAAACAGGATCTGGTCTTTCCATTTTTTGATATCCCTTTCAATTTCCTTTTTTAGATTGCTATAGTTTTCAATGAAAAGATCTTTTACTTCCTTTGTTAGATAGGTTCCTAAGTACTTTATTTTTTTGTGTGCAATTGTGAAAGGTATATCTTTTCTTATTTCTTTTTCGGTGGGTGTATTGTTTGTGTATAGAAATGCTACTGACTTTTGGGTGTTGACTTTGTATCTGGCAACACAACTGAATACAGTTATTAAATCTAGAAGTTTTTTGGTAGAGTTTTTTGTGTCTTCTATGTAGAGTATCATGTCATCCACACATAATGATAGTTTAACTTCTTAATTTCCTATCTTTATTCCTTTTATTTCTTTTGTCTAATTGCTCTGGCTAATGTTTCTAGAACTATATTGAATAACAGTGGTGATAGTGGACAGCCTTGTCTTGTTCCAGATTTTAGTGTAAAGGCTTCCAGTTTCTGACCATTTAGCGTAATGTTGGCCATTGGTTTGTCATACATGGCTTTTATCAGATTTAGATATACACCATCTATTCCTAATTTCTGTAGTGTTTGTATCATGAATGGGTGTTGGATTTTGTCAAATGCTTTTTCTGCATCTATTGAGATGATCATGTGATTTTTGTCTTTGACTTTGTTGATATGATGTGTTACATATATTGATTTGTGTATGCTGAACCATCCCTGCATCCCTGGGATGAATCCTACAGTCCTGGGTAGGAAGAACCAACATAGTGAAAATGACTATACTTCCTAAACTACTATACAGATTTAATGCAATTCTAATCAAGACACCACTAACATACTTCAAAGAATTAGAAAGGACAATCATGAATTTCGTCTGGAATCAGAAGAGACCAAGAATAGCAAAAACAATCCCAAGCAACAGGGGAAAGGCAGGGGGCATCACAGTCCCCGATCTAAAACTATACTATAAAGCTACAGTGATAAAAACAGCATGGTACTGGCAAAAAGATAGACCTGAGGATCAATGGAATAGATTGGAGGATGTAGAAACAACTCCAAACACACTCAAATACCTCACCTTCGACAAAGGAGCCAAAACCCTCACTGTAAGAAAGATAGCCTATTTAACAAATGGTGCTGCAAAAATTGGCTTACCACATATTGAAAACTAAAACTAGATACATGCCTCTCACCATGTACTAAACTCAAATTGAAGTGGGTCAAAGATCTAAACATTAAAACAGAAACACTAAATTTACTGGAGAATAGAATAGGAAGAACCCTCGAAGACATAGGGGTAGGGAAAAAACTTATGAACAGAACCCAGACTGCATGGGAAACAATAAAAAGAATCAGTGCTTGGGACCACATGCTATTAAAAAGCTTTTGCACAGCAAAAGAAATCACCAACAGAGCAGGGCGAAAACCCACAGACTGTGAAAAATTTTTGCTAGCTATCCATCGGACAAAGGTCTAACATCTAGAATATACAAAGAACTCAAAAAAATTAAACCTCCCAAATTTAAAGACCCAATCCAAAAATGGGCAACTGAAATGAATAAACATTTCTCAGATGAAGAAATAAAAATGGCAAATAAATATATGGACAAATGTTCAACATCACTAGTCATTTGAGAGATGCAAATCAAAACAACGTTAAGATTCCACCTCACTACAGAAAGAATCGCGTATATGGAAAAATCAACCAATAACAAATGCTGGCAGAGCTGTAGGGAAAAAAGAACTCTCCTCCACTGTTGGTGGGAATGTAGATTGGTCCAGGCATTGTGGAAATCAATATGGAGATTCCTCAAAAAACTACAACAAGAGGTTCCATTTGACCCAGCTATTCCCCTACTGGGGATCTTCCCAGAAGAATTAAAATCGTGATACCACAGGGATACATGCACAACCATGTTCATAGCAACACAATTTGTAATAGCTAAGTCTTGGAAACAACCTAAATGCCCAACAACCAATGAATGGCTAAAGAAAACTTGGTTTTTCTACACAATGGAGTACTACATAGCCATAAAAAGGATAAACTAGAGTCATTTGTAAGTAAATGGATGTTTCTTGAGGACATACTCTTAAGTGAAATAAATCAGACACTCATGAGTACACATCGAATTGTTTCTCTGATATGAGAAACCATAACTCTAAATAAAGACAAAGAGGTAAAATAGATATTATATAAAAGGAAGATAATACACAAAGGAGAAGAGCACTAGAAAGAGAGAAGGGGGAAAAGCAGAAAGGCAACAAAGGAAAGAAAGGGGAAAGGGAAATCACAGAAAATTATAAATAAACCTGCTCTAAATAGGGAGGGAGGGAAGAGAGGGGAGGGGTCGGGAAGTGGGGGCAAAACCAAGATGCATCATGTACAGGTACAAAATAAATGTGATCATTATATGTAAAATGTACCAGTACATGTTCTTGGTTTAAAATAAAAAATAAAATAAAATAAAATGAATTTTTAAAAAAGAGTGAAAAGAGAAAACAATGAATGGAAGAAATATCTTTGCTAGCTATACTTCTGATAAACAATTAGTATCTAGACTATGTAAAACACTCAAAAAGTTAATTTTCCCAAAAATAAATAATCCAGTTTAAAAAGACACTTCTTAGAAATAAGAAATGGTAACATTAAATTTACTGGAGAATAGAATAGGAAGAACCCTCGAAGACATAGGGGTAGGAAAAAAATTTATGAACAAAACCCGGACTGCACAGGAAACAATAAAAAGAATCAGTGCTTGGGACCACATGCTATTGAAAAGTTTTTGCACAGCAAAAGAAATCACCAAAAGAGTAGGGCGAAAACCCACAGACTGGGAAAAAATTTTTGCTAGCTATCCATCAAAGGTCTAACATCTAGAATATACAAAGAACTCAAAAAAATTAAACCTCCCAAATTTAAAGACCCAATCCAAAAATGGGCA